>BRXY01000277.1:0-66309 GCA_030267945.1 Triparma strigata
TAACCCTAACCCTAACCCTAACCCTAACCCTAACCCTAACCCTAACCCTAACCCTAACCATAACCATAACCATAACCCAAACATTAATTAGACAATATATCTCGATTTGAATTCAAACAACACAGTAATTTCTCCTCTATTCCCTCACAAATAAAAATACTCAAAACATCTCGCCGTCCAAATCATCGAAACCGAAAAAGTCCCCGATTTCATCGAACAGCTCGCCATCCGCGATAACACCATCTTCTCTTGCCCCATCAACGCCACCACCGCCGTCACCGCCGTCACCGCCACCGCCACCGCCACCGCCACCGCCAGCAGCATCACTAACGCCCGGATCCAAATTTGTCCATGGATTTATGTCCCCCCCGATCAACACATCGCTCAAACCAACTCCAGCCCCACTGCCGCCCGCGACAGCTCCACCAGCCCAAACAGCATACTCCCCGCCCTTCCCCGTCTTTCTCTTCTTAGCATTAGCATTAGCATTACATCCGTCACCTTCTACTGTTGTTGTCTCAGCGCCCCCCTTCTTCTTCGCCCTCGGTGTGCCGATCTTCTTCTTCGGGCGCTTCCTGCCGATGAATTTGTAGTTCTGTTCCAGCCTGTCGTTGTCGGAATCAAACAGTGCCTTGCCGTACACGTCGCCGGGAAAGAGTCGCCATTTCCCTTCCGCCTCTCCCTCGTGAATGTTTGGGTCTATCGATGTTGCTTGTGCGATGCAGTCGAGGGGCTTTTCGAGATTCCTCACCAAGGCGCTGCTTAGGGAGTGGGAGCTTCTGGAGCTGGAGAAGTTATGCGGCCGTCTAACTCGGTTGTCCTCTGCACCGTCGACCCTCGTGTCGACGAGCCAGCCGGGGTTCGCCCAGCTCAGCAGCTTGTCGGTGGACGGGAAGTCTTCGTAGTTCGGAAAGTTGTCGATACTCGGGTGAAGATGTAGGAGGACCTTCTGCTCCGCCACGAGCTGCTGGTCGAGCTCCTTCGTCCTCGGCCACTGTCTTTCGGATTCCAGTTGCCCTCCGATTCCTGGATTCTCCTCGACAAATTTGAGCAAGTCTTCCACCACCAGGCTAGCCTCTGGCCGCAGTAGAACATTGGTCCGCTGCTTGCTCTGCAGGTACTGTAAGTTCTGCCTGATGCTTTTTAAGCTCGAATCGGGTGCGAGAACTTCGAACTTCTTGTTGAAGTCGTCAAGGGTCTGGACCGGCTCCCTCGCGTCCACAGCCCGCAAGATAACCCTCAGAACGTCGGTGATTCTAGTTGTCGTGAGTTTCTCCTCCGCCTCCTTCGAGCCCCTGTTCACCTTTGAAGTGATGCCGCCGGCCATGGAGTTGA
Source organism: Triparma strigata (assembly GCA_030267945.1). Classification (NCBI taxonomy): domain Eukaryota; class Bolidophyceae; order Parmales; family Triparmaceae; genus Triparma; species Triparma strigata. The sequence goes on from BRXY01000277.1 coordinate 1,336, forward strand.
TGCTGCCACGAGCGAAGCAACAAGCGAAGCGGGTTGCATGGAAAGTTGTGTTGTCGTTAGAAGCGATGGTGGGAGTTGGCAGCAAACGTTGCGTACTTAGTCCCCAGCGGCTGACTTCGCTTCTTACTCGTTCTCACCTGTTCTCTGCAGCCCTCCTGGCCTTCTTCAGTACCGCTTCCGCCTTTGCGATTGACCTGATATTCAACCTGGCCTCGGTCTTGGCTCCTGCCGTGGCGATCTTGGCCTGGGTGACATCCTCGGTGGCCCTGTCGGCATCGGTCTGCGTAATTGTTGTCCGCTCTTCGAACTGCTTGAGCTGCTTGAGTTGCTCTTCTGACAGCGCGCTGGACGACGAGGCGCCGCACTTCTGCCGGTACTGCGAGAGGCGAGTCAGAAACGCGTTGCGAATCTGTAAGTTTAGGCATCTAGACTGGAGGTACCAGCACTAGCGTAGCCAAACGACAAACGACACTTTGCAGCTTCTTACCTGCTCCTCGTACCGTTTGTGGACCTTCAAGCGATACTGCAACTGTTTCGACGCATCAATTTTTTTTCTCTCTTCCATCTGCAGCCGTTCTAAGTTCGCCGTTGCCTTTGCTGCGACCTCCTTCGCCTTTTCGACGTTAAAAAGTTCTCCCTGCACCTCCTTCTCGACCTGAACGCTGACGAGCCTGTGAAGAGCGAAACGAGGGGCAACGGAATGTTTGTATTGTCAGCGTTAGAAATCGCGGTCAAGGAGCAGGAGCGACGAGCTGTACAAACAATGTGTGGTAAACGCGCCTTCTCAGCTAGTCGTTTTGCTCCTCGCAGCTTCTCACCTGCTCCTCGCAACTGAGCGGTCGAAGCTCGCTGTCGTCATCGACGTCCTCATATCCAAGATCAAGCACTTAATGTGCGGAGGCACGATATCACGGAGCTTGTTGTGCCTTAAGCTCCTGGAACCCATCGGAGGTCGCTGGTCGCTGTCGTCCCTCGGTATGATGCCGCATACCACGCAGTAGAGAAACTGCCTCGTCTTGTTGTTCCAGGGGAAAAAAGTGTCTGAGCTTTTCTCAATCCTCGCGAGGAAGTCGTCGTTGTAGTCTGCGATGAGCGTACCGCAGATGAGCGTAGCGAGCGCATGAATATTACCGTTGCCGTTCACGAGTTAGAATTGGGTGTCGGTCGTAGTTTGTGGCTTCGTCCTCGCGCCCAGTCGTCACTCTCACCTCCTGGAACTCTCCTCTTGGTCCGCTTGAGGATGCCCTCGTTGTGAATTTCTATAGTCCAGGTCGGGGACATTTCCTTCTTGACCCTCGTGATTCTGTCGACCCTCTGCACGGCCGGGTGAGGGGCGGAGGTCTTGTCAGGAACTGGCAAGACGACCGGTCCGCCGAGGCCTAGCCTCCCCGCCCACTCCTCGTTGGCCGTCAGCTGGCCCTGCGACGAGCGAAGCGAGTCGCATTGAGATTGGTGTTAACGAGTCAGAATTGCGGGAAGGAACGGAATTGACGCATTCGCAACTTCTCACCTCTTCTGGGACGGAACCGAACTTGATCCACTTGTCCTCCGGCTTAGGGCAAGACATTCCGAGCTGTGACGAGTTAGAACCAAAATCGACGTGTCCATCTGTCTAGGCTGAAGCTTCTTCCTTACCTTCTCCCGCTCAACCTTAATCTGTGTGTAGAACTTGTTGCGCAGGATCCTGGTGAGTTTCTCCACCCTAAAAGGCAAAATCAAAGCAAGTGCGAGACATTGTTACAGTTAGAGTTTGGGGGGGAATAAAAAACAACAACACAACAACACAACGAAAATCTCACCTTCTAGACGCCTCCACGTACTGCCTGACGAAGGTTGCCTCGAGGGTTGTTATCCTCTTCTGAAATGCCTCGTGGACCCGCTCGTCCCTCTCCTCCTTGTTCTTCACCACCTTCTCTATAACAAGGTCAAGCACCTTCTTCGCCGCCTTAACTTCTTGAGTATGCGTCCTCTTCATCATCGTCACAACCGTGGCTGCGGTGTCCTGGGCAGAAGCCTCGAAGGACTTTTCAAACTCAGAGAGGTTCTTCTCCATCTCAGTCGTTTCGTCGCTTTTGAATTTTTCGAGGTCCTCGTTCAGGGACTAGAAGTGCCGAGGAGCCGAGGGCAAAGCGAAGAGTTAGAGTAGAGTGAGTGGAATTACCGCCGAGGAGTCAAAGCGACCAGAAACGGGAGTTTGCGACATTTCTTACAGTAGAAATGCCCCTTCCATTGCGACTCGTTTCTGAGTCGATGACCGAATATTTGCGAGGAGCAAAGCTTGTTCCTCTGAGCGTAGAGACCATATTCCCGGCTCACCTTCAAGTGCCGAGATCGCTCCTGCTCGGCCAGTTCCCGGCTAGCTTTCAGCATTGTCGTGAGCTATGGGGGGGTGGGGGGGTTAGTGAAGGGATAAGTTCAAGGAGGCAGATGGTCTTCTTTCTCAACTCACCTTCAGCACGTAATTGTCGAGCTTGGCCTTCATGTCGTTGATATACTTGTTTCTCAATGCGGTTTCCCTTTCCAGCTGGATTTTTTGGGCGGACTCTAGGTCGGTGTGGGGTTTCAGGGGGCGGGGTTGGTTCACCGTCGTTGCTGTTGCTGTTGCTGTTGCTGCTGCTGTTGTCGTTGTTGTTGTTGTTGTTGTTGTTGTGGTTGGTGTTGGTGTTGTTGTTGAGGTGGTAGCAGTGGGGGGCGTGAACTCGTCGTCTGAGTGGTAGGAGCTTCCCGAACCGCCGTCCTCAACGTATCGGTTGAGCTCCTCCCTCGTGAATGCGTGGCCCCCCTGGGCGCTCTCCCAGCCGAAGCTTTCTTCCGTGTCGGATTGCAAGTTCGAAGGTGAGTCCACTTGCTCGCCGAAGGGGACCTCGTAGTCGTGCACGGGAATGGACGCGGATCTTGGGAACTTGCAGGGCTCGGGGCGCTTGATTATGGTGGCGTCGTTGAAGTTGTTGCTGTTGTTGAGATCATTGCACTGGAGGTTGAATTTGAGGATGTTGGTGGAGGTGGCGGAGCGGAGGGACGATTTAGTGAACTGCGACGAGCGAAGCGGAGGGAGAAGCGAGTCGCATTAAGATTGCCGTTGACGAGTTAGAACTGGGAGAGGGGGCGGAGATGCCAATATATCGTCGATTGGAGCTAGTAGTTTAGGTGTAGTGGATGACTTCGTGGAATGAGCATGTTCCCAAACCTCTCACCTTTATTTTGGTGGAGCCCCAGTTTGTCGATGAGTCGCAGTCGCAGTCTGAGTCGCCCATTTGTTGTCAGAGACGTGATGCCTTGCCGTGCTGTGGATGAGAACACCAAAGTATCTGAAACCAAAACTGTGTCTGAGGGGCGTTCGTAATTGTTGAAAATTGAAGATGGGAGAAGCGGCGGGGCTGATTTCACAACTGGGAGAAGGGCCCCTGTATGGTGTGAAGGCGGGGGGGGGGAATTCTGGAAGAAGCGGGAGTGGCAACAGTGTTGGTGGTGTTTGGCCAAGGGTTGGGGGGGGTTTTAAAGTGGTGGGTCTCTGGAAAAGTTCATAAAAAAGTCCTTTTGGTGAGAATTGTCAGCCGCTCGCACCTTGGGTTTCTAGACTTCTGTAATCCAACGTGTGGTTGATTATAATTCTGACTGTGTTTAACATGTCATCGTTTCTATGCGTATTGTTCGACATTTTGTGCAATTTCTTTGAAACCATCCACCAGTGATCTTGCGAGGAAAGAATATTACATTAATGAGCCCATTAATGAGCATCACGCATGAGCCCATTCATGAGCATCACGCGGACCGTAGATGTAATGTCTAACCCTATCGCTAATCACTCCGTTCCTCAGACAGACTGACATCAGCCAGACTAAAATAACCCTAATCCCAAACTACTACTACGAAAGTCTCTACCATGACCGATGCTACTGATACTGCAGCTCCTGCCTCCGTGCCCACAATTGAACCCGCCGTCCACGCCAAGCTCGTGGAGCGCATTCGTTTCTTCTTCGGAGACGCCAACTTCCGCAATGACCAGTTCATGCAGAACGAGGCTAAGAGCAACGACGGCTACGTTGAGATTTCCTCTCTGCTCCGTTTCAACTCCGTTAAGAAGCTCACCACATTGCCTGCTCACGTCGCCAAGGCTGCGGAGGAGGTTGCGACAGTCGTGGTGAGCAAGGACGGCGAGGCGATCAGGAGGAAGGATCCCCTTCCCGAGAACTACAACGCGAACGACAGGACGATCTGCGTCGTAGGCCTGCCCACGAAGGACGTCGCCGCCAAGGTCGAGGAGGCCAAGGAGGCCACGGAGGTCAAGGAGGTCAAGGAGGTCAAGGAGACCGAAGAGACCAAGGTCGAGGGAGAGGAGGAGAAGACGGAGAAGAAGGAGAAGAAGGAGAAGAAGGCGCCCCAGGAGTACACCGTCAACATCGATGCCGTCAAGGCCGCCTTCGGCAAATTCGGTGAGGTCGCCCTCGTCCGCATGCGCTACAACAAGAGCGACGCGGCCAAGGGCATCGCCAAGTCCGCCCTCGGAAGCTGCTTCATTGAGTTCGGCTCGGTGGAGATCGCGAAGGCAGCCGTTGAGGCGAAGGAGACCGTCAAGGTCGGAGAGGCCGAGTGCACATACACCGCCATGAACGAGTGGCTCGCCGCCAACTCGAACAAGAACAAGAAGAACAAGGGCAACAACAAGAAGGGAGGAGGAGATGACGCCCCCTCGGAGAAGAAGGAGGGGGTGGAGCTCGTGATCGTCCCCATCGAGCACGAGAGCAACTGCGTCATCACCCTCTCGGGCATCCCCGAGGGCTCGGACCGCGAGGCCATCAAGGCCGCCTTCGCGGACGTCGAGGGAGGAGCAGACGTCTACGTCGACTACAGCCGCGGGGAGACCGACGGGGCGGTCCGCTTCAAGAAGTCCTTCGACGGGATCAAGGACGTTGCGGAGAAGCTCGCCTCTGGGGATATTAAGATCGCCGAGGCTGCCGTCGCCGGGGCGAAGCTGCTCGAGGGGGAGGAGGAGGAGAAGTACTGGAACGACGCGGCCAAGGCCATGGCCGAGAGGAAGAGGAAGTTCAATGATAGGAAGGGTAATGGTGGAGGAAACAGGGGCGGAAAGAAACAGAGGAGGTGAAAGGTCTGATGCCGATGAATGTGATTGTTTTGTTTTCAATATGAAGTAACTTATGTTCTTTTTTTCTTATGTTCTTATGTTTTTTTCTGTCTGTCTTCGGTTCAGTGTTTTCAATTTGAGGCGAAGGTCGTTGGAGAGCTTCGCCTGGAGGGCGTTGGCGACGCCGCGGTTAGCGGGAAGCTTGAGGTACGTAGTCAAATCGGAAAAGTTCCATTCGAGCACTTCCGTTTCCTTTGAGGAGCAGGAGCGAAGCGACGAGTTAGAAGAAAGTGCGGTAGAATAAAGTGCGCGTGAAGCGACGACACATTCCCAGCACGTCCTCGCAATCCTCACCTTCGAACAGACGCAGCTCGCCGTTGCTACTTCTGCTGCAGGTACTGCGCTGTTTTCTTGTAGGTGCGTCAAATAGGTCATCTCTCCGATGAAGGAGTTGTCGGTTATCGTCGCAATGGTTCGGGTTAAATGCTCGCTAGCTGCGGCATCCCCTTTACTCTTCACCTCGATCTCTCCAGAAAGGACGAAGTACATCTTATCCTGCGGCACGCCCTCGATGCAAACCATCGCCCCCTTCGCCTTCTTAAGCTTCTTGGAGGTCTCGAGGAGTCGGCAGAACTCAACCTCGGTGAAGCCCATGTGCGCAAATTCGGTCTCGTAGAGCTGGCGCTGCCACGGTGCCATTCGGTTGGCCTCAGTGCGCTCCTTAACTAAGAAAGCCACCATGAAGCCATTGATCGCTAGAAAGAGAGAGTTCCAGCGGATGGGGATCCACAGAGGCAGCGTCCGGAAGTATTGAAACACAATGCTGAGGCTGATTCCGCCCATCGCGAGGCAACGCAGCGACAGGATGTCCTGAGTCACGTATGACGCTCCCAGGAGGCAGAAGGACAGGTGACCGCAGACATTCGACAGGGATTCATCTTTAAATATGCTCCGCGGTTCGTTCCAGAACCTGCTATTGTGGTTGAACGAGTACAATCGGCTCTGCTGGAGCGTGCAGCGTCGCGACGACGCAAGGATGTGTGGTTTGAGGCGAAGTGAAGTTCTTGTTCGAAAGAAGTTGATCATTCTTGGAGCTTTAACGCTCAATGATTGGGAAGGCAGTAGCGCTATAGAGTATAATAATATAATCCGGTTAACCGCGTATGGGCACGAAGCTATGAAGGACGTAACAGCAACTTTGTTCCGAAAAACACACATTTTCAAAAGGTTTTTGGAGCTATTTCAAACATTTTCTCGATAATTTGGTCATATTCTTCACTTTGAGATCTCTAAGAGGGACAATTTGACGATTACAAAGACAAAAAAATGTTTAGAGAAATCTTTTTTGACAAAAAATACAAATCATGTTTTTGTCCTTTTAATTGAGAAATTCCTTTTCTTAGAGATCTCTAAGTGAAGAATATGATCAAATTTAAGAGAAAATAAAAATTCTTGTAAATCACAAAAGAAGGCCTTTTTTTGAAAAGTCTACTACATTATTTAGCTATCAAAGTCCTTTTAGTGAAGAATATGAGCCTAACTGACCACAAAAATGCCTCAGCCTTGAAATAAAATATTCTGGGAAATGAAACTTGCACCTCAACAATTTTTGGACTTTACGAAAGTCAAGTTTAAGCCCGCTCCTGACCCCCACCACAGACCCACCACACATACCTAAATTTATCCTAGCCCCTACCAGTTGCAGTCAAATTTCATCAAAAGGATCTCATGTCGTTCTTTCTCTGCTCTGAGCCAGCGCCCAAGAAGCTCTGCGCGCCTAATGATACGGCTTCAAATGTTCCAAAGGTTTCGTTTCCCACGAATACTCCTGCGGATACTCCAGCATGGACGGAACACGTACCCGGCTCTCTCTCCTGTCCTCCCTCTCTGGCTGAAATCGCCGCGATTTCGCTCAATAAACAAGGCAACGTTAAGGACGACACCGCCGCTGACATTGCTGCTGATATCATGATGAACGGGCTGTTGCACGCTCCCAAGGTCAAAAGGCCGTTTGATGAGTCGTACGAGCTCTCGTTTCTCGAGGGGGTGTCTATTTGCGAAGACGAAGACGGAGAGTGTATTGCTACTATCCTAACGTACAGCAACAGCGAGCTCCCGTCGTTTTACAAGTGTCATCTTGGCGATGGGTTTGTCCGCTATTCCTCCAAACAACTGTACAACATAGACGGACTGGACGACGCGCTGAGAAAGGCACGCACGAAAGCAGACGCCGACAACAGCACACAATTAGATCGGGCAGTCGAACTTGGCAAATTCTTTCCAGAAATGATCAACAGCAAAGAGTACTCTCTCCTGAAAGATGGTCGCTGCCTCCAAATTTTGCGCGGCCAAATCATAACCCTTCATCCTTCTGCCCCCCCCATTGTCTGTGCTCTCTGGACGTTGACGTCTGAATACGAATACTTTGAGATGCTGGAAACGATGGTCACTCTTCCCCAAGTCGTTAACATTTCTGACGACAGCAAAAACATCACATTCGGAATGTGCGAGTTTGAACAAGATGGTCGAGTTCCTCCCGACCCTGAGCTCATAGAGATCAATATTCTCACGGGAGAATACAGGTTCTTCAAAAACGAGAGATTTGCTAAGAAAGAGGACTCACTCGACAGTGCTGCTTTTGCTTATCGGAACGCTAGAAGCATCTGGAACGCCAACAACTTTCCAATCTGGTCGAGAGTTCAGTGTATCGCAGAAATTCCCGAGCCTGCTTCTTCCAAGAGGATACTAATTCAATTGCGGGGAAGTGACGGGAGAAACATGGAGGGGCTCAGTATGTCACAGAGTAGCTTCATGTACAGTGGTGAAATAAGGCCGGTCGATTCCAAAAAGCAACCTGCTTATGGGTACGATAATACACCTTCTCACGAAGTAGTTTGGTCGTGCGTGAGAGTATCTTCTTCCCCGTATTGTCTGATGAACCCCCAGTTCGCAGTTTCGACTGCGACCGGCGCCGTTGTTGAGGTCGACCACCCTCGGAATATATCCCCTGCAGAGATGCGAGCCGTGAAGCTCAAGAAGATGCCGCGACAAGCCAAACTCGACTTGATACACAAATACACAATTGATTCGATTGATTATACGATAAATGCAATGAGGTCGAGCCTAAAAGCCTCTCGAATACCAGAAGAGCTAAAAAAGACAATAACTTATATGGAAGAGAATGGGGAAGAGAATGCGAATAGGGTGCAAACGAAGTGCTTAGATTCAGACTCGGAACTGAACGAAAAAATTATCAAAAATAATCTTATCGATGTGCAGAGCAGTGAGCTGATTTTTGAAAGTCATCGATATCACTGTCCGACTGAATATTTGTTGATCCCCCCGACGGTCGCTTCCTCAACCTCAACCTCGACTTGGGCGAATCTATCGTTGAATAGTTTCCCCCACAGCACCTACGGTGGAACAGCAAGTCACTGTCCAATCTTAGCGTTCTCTCCCAACGGTAAGAAGCTATTCATGATGGGTTATGACTGGCTCAATGACGGTGAAGAAAAAAGCGATATGTGGAAACGAATGAGAGTCCGCAGCTTAGAATTAAAGGCACCATAACCATTTCCAAAAATTAAAAAGTTCACATCTAATTTACATTCCGACCTGTCTCTTGAAGTCGTCATATTTCTCCTCCTCGTTCTTCTCTCTTCCAACAAGCTCCTCTTCATCGCTGCTGTCGTAAAACGTCCCCCTCCTAGCGTTTTTGGCCAACTTCGACGCCGTAAGGGCGTGCCCGGCCAATATCCCGAACTGACGCACGCCGTTGTATATCAACAGCGTTGGGTTCTACGATGAGCAAAGCGAGCGAGAGGATTGGCGTTCATGTGTTAAAATAGCAAAGCAAACAAATTGCCACAGTACTTCGCCTAACCTGGGAGAGAATGTAGCGCCTCGACGCATCGGTGATCTTGTAGCTACCGCAGTAATTCAAACGTTTGAGCTTCGGGAAGCTCACAAGCATGAGCCCTAGATCTGTCACCTTGAAGCACCCCGCCATGCAAAAATCTTCCAAAGTCGCGGCGACGGTGGCTCCGATCTGCTTCACGCCCTCGTCCGTCAACCCTCCCGCATTGGCGACGCTCAGCTTCTTCAGCGACTCGATTCCGTTAGCTTTCATCTCTTCCGTCATGGCTTTCACCCCGCCGTCGCTCATATTTGCGTTGCTCAGGTCCAGGTACCTTAGCCTCTTGCAGCGCCCGATAGCGGCGCAGCCTGCGAAAAGTGCAGCGAGAAGCACGAATATTGATGTCGAGGAAGACAGGGTTAGGCACACATATCACAAGCAGCTCCTCCTCGCAGCGTCTCACCTTCCTCCCCGATGCATGTCAGTCCAGAGCAACGCAGGCTCATCAGATTCGGAAGGACAGACAGCAACTCAACGAAGGAACCTTCTGTCAGGGTCAAGCACCCGTCAAGGTTGAGAGATCTGACCCTGCTCCTCTTCTCCGCAGGCATATTCGCCACTGCATTCACTGCAGCCCCTAGTGCCAAACCAGCTCCTATAATCTCGAAGCACGCAAATGGTGGGAATTGAAGGCTTCGTTGTTTCGTTCCCTTCCCCTTTCCCTTTTCCTTGGCGGCGGTGGCTGAAGTCGGCGTCTCGGCGAGAGACTCCGTAATGGCTAGGTTCATCAACCTCGCCTCTTCGGTGTCAACCTCAGTGAGCTCGACCTCTGCGAGATTCTCCTGCTCCCCCTCCTCCTTCACCTCCTCCTTTACCTCCTCCCCCACCCCTTCCTCCTCGTACCCTTCACTGAAGCTAACAAAATCCATGTTCTCCGCCCCCCTCCCACCTCTCCCGTAGCACATATCGCTAAATATTCTGAGCCACTCCACGTGCCTCGCCCTGATGACCTCATCGCTCTTCTCTATCCTACAGAAGTCCTCCGCGTCAAAGCACCTCTTCCAAACGGGCACGTCCTGGTCGACCTCGCCCATCTCGGAGGGGTACGCAGAGCCCTCCACGTCCACGTCCATGTCGCCCCTGTTGAGCGCCTCGCTCCTGACGATTCTGTGTCTCCTGTGACGAAGTTTGCAGGCGGGAAGTGAAGTGAAGGAAGGAAGGAAGAAAGGGCGGGGTTAAAATTTGTTCAATAAATCACCTTCAAACATGCTCGTCTGCCCCTCTCACCTAACGCAAACATCCCAATGCTTCTCAAACGCCTTACTCTGCCTCAAGCTCGCCCTAATCTCATTCATCCTCTTCCCCTGTTCCTCCGTCTTACTCGTAACACAACTCGTCAGTATAGTATCGAACATCGTCCACGTAGGCATGTAACTTAATACGTGAGCGAATATAGGAGTCGGTAGAGAGTGTAGAAGTTCACGGGATATCGACAGAGACCGTTCAGGAACTACTACGGGCGGGGCCGTCGGAGACGGTCCGGGAAGCTTAATAATTTCAACTTCCTCATCACCATCGATCTCAACCTCCCCCTCTACTTTATCTTCCTGCTTCTCCTGCGTTTGATTCTGGACGTGTATCTGCTTAACTCCCTTCCTCAATTCCTTAATCTTTCTCCCCCTCCTCCTTCCAATCCTTTTATCAACATAATCCCTGAACCTCTCCGTCTTCGGTAACCTCCTCCTCCCCCCTTTTCCTTCAACTAAATAAGCTTCAACGTTAAACCACGTACCTTCCTCCGTCTTAACCTTCCCTACTTTTCTATACTTAAGAGGTTTAAGATGCACGTCGTTACCCTGATCGTAGTGAGGGAGCTTTAGATGGGGGAAGGTCTTGAATTTGGAGCGGGACTTTCGGTTGAAACTGAACGGGTTGGAGGGGGAGGAGGGGGAGAGGTTCAAGAGACGTTGGGAACGGAGGAAGGAAGGGATAGAGAGGGACGAGGTCGGGTAAGGGGTGAAGAGATCTGGGGGAGGGGGGGAGTATAGTTTGGAGGGGGAGAGGTTCATGGGGTTTGGTGAGGTTGGGTGGAGCACAACCGTGGGGTACGTTCTTATTCTACAGGTCTTTTTTTGCGGAAGAAATACAAGAAGGCGTTAGAGCTTTTCAAAGCAAAGAAAACCCTTGGACGGCGGCGCGAATCAACGGGGAAACCGGAACCGGAAGTCTACGAGAAGGAACTGGCTTTAGCTTTAATAATTTGTCGTTAATTCCCAAAGTTTCGCATCAAAAAACATGTGGCAGTTAAAAGGCCCTGGCCTTGGTCCAGGTGTTTTACAAATCGCTGGAATATCGTGACACTGACCCGCACAAGTTTCCTCGTTCCCCCCTTTCTTCTCCCCCCCCCCAGTAGTATCACTCATTGTGTCTGAAGGTGAATTCATACGTGTCGGTTGTCGTATTAATTTGATGCATGTTTGTCATTCTTTTTATTCCGTCTCGGAGGCGTCCCTTCGAGGAGGTTTCCTTTATATCCATTAATACAATAATTGACGCCGTTTATAGTTAATTTACGATTATTTATTCAACAATTACACATCCTCATAATCGAATCAATAATAATCGTTAATAATAATCGACGTTATGATGATGAAATGAACTTATAATCAGCCACATGAGTTTCATTCACAGTCTCCTCACTTTCTCCCCCCCCCCCCCCCACTTCTGTTTTATCAACAACTCTTATCAACAACTTTTATCAACAACAGCCACTTTATTAACACCTTCGCATCCCCCCTATCTCTTCCTATCTCTTCCTATCTCTTCCTATCGCCTCACAGAATGTCGATTTCAAGTACTTCCCACAGCGTTAGCCACAGCTCCTCCTCAACGTCTTACTCTCTGCCAACGCAGACGTCTGTACTTTTGCATCATACAGAGGGGACACAGAAGAGGACGGAACTTCTGAAGCAAGGTGAGAGGAAGCTGAGCTTTTATAATGACATAAAGGGAGTAGCGGACACAACCACAGGCAGTGGGGAAGAGATGAGACCAGATCAGACATATCTCAAACCCACCGTCGACTAACTCCCTCCACTAATTCCCTCCACTAACCTAACTCCCTTCACTAACTCTCAACAAACAACCAACACACAGGCTCCTCAGTCTTCGTAAAAAACACGGCCGAATACCCCTACCTCGCAATCCTTGAATCCCTCCACATCAAGAACCCTTCCAAACACGTCGCCAAAAAGACCAACTCCGGCATCCTTACCGACTCCGAATGCGCCGACATAACCGTGACCCTCCGCTGGTACTTCACCTCCCGCGACCTCCCCGACCTCGGCCTCTCCTCCGGCCCGACCTACCCCCTCCCCCCCTCCTCCCTCTCCGACCTGAAGTCCACCCTCCTCACCTCCACCAACGGTATCCAAAACGTCGCCATCTCAACCCTAAAAGACGTCAACCCCCTAACCTCAATAATGCGACTCGCTTACGCCTCCTCCTCAACCGGCAGTGAAAAACGCCCCGACTTCAAAGTAACCCACTCCCTAAAATGGTCCTCAACCAACACCTCCGTAAAAGACGGCGGCCGTCTCTTCACTGTGAAACGCCTCGAAGACGCTTCCTCCTCCGACATGGACGTCGAAGACTCCTCCTCCTCCTCATCCAGCGAAAGTGAAGACGAAGATGAAGGTGTACAGAATATAACACAAGAACATAAAGGTGTTATAAACGTTGGACATTCTTATCAGGCTTGTATACCTCCTCGTGTTGAATCGTACGAGTCGGTTAGGGAGGAACCTAAGATGGTGTGGGACCCTAAAATCGACGGGAAGAAGGTCGGCAATTTCTTGGAGAAAAGTTATAAGGCGATTGAGAGTGAGGTGAGAGAGAATAAGATCATTGCACGGGCATGCGAGAGAGAGATCATCTTTGCGTGTGTTATTTACGAACGATTCTAAAACCCCCTCCCCTCCCCCCTCACACTACTACTACTACTACTACAAAAAATAGCTCGGAGGTTTCACACCTCACCCAGGTTCAACGTCCAACCTTACCTCCTCCACACCTTCCCCCTCCTCTCTCTTCGTCGACAACCTCGACACGGGCGATTTAATTTTACCAGGAGATGTAGGCGTTATACTTGAAGTACTTTGTAAGGCTAAGGGGAGTGTTGAGGAGGCGGTTGAAGTCGTTAGGGATAGAGCTAGGTGAGCGATGATGAATTAAAAGGATGGAGAGTGGAGAGAGTGGAAGGAGGAGATGAGCGAGGGCAGAGCTTTGCGAGCGGTCGAGCTGAGCGAGCGGTCTCGCTTCGCTAGGGCCTCGCTTCACTCGATACCGATTTCCCACGTTAATATAGAAGTATCACTCGCACTACTTTATGCTAACTCGTCGCTTCGGCTCCTCTTAGAAACGTCAAGCTCTCAATCGACAAGACCGCCACCCAATCCACCGCCGAAAACGAGTCCGACTCCGACGTCGAAGACGAGGACAAAGAGGAGTCCGACAAAATAGCCCTCGTCTGGACGTCCCGCGAGAAGAACCTCTTCGACGCAGGCTTCAAGCGCCACTCAGGCGCCCTCCGGAACATCTCCTTAGGCCTATCGACAAAAACCAACCGAGACGTAATAGATTTCCACTACCGATTCAAAATACCTTCCCAATACAGGAAGTACATATCCAAGAAGCTGAACATCCAGTCTGCCGCGCCTCCTGAGAAGGCGCCGATGACCATCGACGTCACGCCCAAGAACCAGACGACCAATACGCCGCTGCAGACTTCGTTGAAAAGGAAAGGTGAGAAACAAAAACACCGAGCGAACAACAACATGCCGATATCATCATTACCACTGCGTACTTAACTAAATCTTTCGCGTTCCACGTTATTGCTTGTCGTCATTCAGCCTCTGCCTCAAAATTCCTCTCCTCAATCCGTCAAAAGCTCGGCCCCCAAACGTACTCAAAAGTAACGAACCTCCTCAAAGGATACGCCAGCAAGAGCATCAAAGTCGAAGAACTCAAGGGAAGGATGAACGGAGTACTAGGGAAAGAAATGGGGAAAGAATTCGGAGGATTCTTACCGAAAAAGTACAGGGATTAGGAGAACAAGCTGTGTAGGGTGTATAGGTGAAAATGTTTTTATAGTTTTGAAACGTCCTTTTTTTCTAAATATTTAGTATTCAGGCGACATCATTGAATGCCTCGGCAGCCTGCTCTCCCTCATCGGCTTGACGTCATCTGAAACCGTGAAAGGCGCTTCAGTTACTTCTCTAATGGTATCGACTGTCTCGCCCTTCCCCACTTCAATGAGCTGCAGCCCGTTCAGATCAGGCAGGACCTTAAAAACAGCCTTCTCGGTTATGATAGTGTCGACGACGCCCTTACCCGTAAGCGGTAGCGTGCAGGATGGGAGGATCTTGCTGTTACCGTGCTTGTCGCAGTGCTCCATTGTTACGACTACGCGGGAACCGCTAGCTACTAGGTCCATTGCACCTCCCATACCCTTGACGAGCTTGCCTGGAATTAGGTAATTAGACATGTCACCGTGCATGGAAACCTGCATTGAACCTAAGATCGTAAGCTGGCAGTGTGCTCCTCGGATCATCGCGAAAGACTGGTCGGCTGAGAAGTAGCTCGCGCCGTCTAGGGCGGTTACGGTCTGCTTGCCGGCGTTTATTAGGTCGCAGTCCTCGGAGCCGGAGGAGGGGAAGGGGCCGACGCCGAGCATTCCGTTTTCGCTTTGAAGGGTTATCTCCACCTTCTCGGGCACATAATTCGAAACGAGAGTCGGGATCCCGATTCCGAGGTTGACGTAATCTCCGTCGACAAGCTCCAGCGCAGCCCTCCTCGCGATCGTCTCCCTCGAACCGTCTACGGTGAACTTCTTGCTCGCGAGCGTCAGCCGTTCGATCACGCCGATTCGATCGCCTTGAACGATGCGGTCCACGTAAATTCCTGGAGTGTGGATTTCGTTGGGGTCGAGAGAGCCCAGGGGAACGATCTCCTCCACCTCAGCGATGGTGATCCTACCCGCTGTGGCTACCGCCGGATTGTGGTTTCTAGACGTCATCCTGTAGACGAGATTTCCCTCGGGGTCGGCCTTCCACGCCTTCACCAGAGCGAAGTCGCCGCTCATAGCTTGTTCCAAAATGTACTCGGTCGGCTTCGCGTCGGGGGGAGCCAGCGGCGGCTTGAACAAGCCCGCCATCCTGGGCGTGGACGTTTTGATTACATTCCTCGACCCGTCCGTCGAGTAGCGCATGGGCATTCCTCCGTGCTGGACAAGCGTGCCGACGCCAGTGCGTGTGAAGAAAGCGGGAACCCCCGCTCCAGCAGCCCTCATCTTCTCCGCCAACGTCCCCATCGGAATCAGCTCAACCTCGATCTCTCCGTTGAGAAACTGCTGCTCAAAGATCTCATTCTCCCCGACGTAAGAGCCGGTCATCTTGCTGATCTGCTTCGTTTGGAACAATAAGCCGAGACCACGTTCCGCTGTACCCACATTGGAGCTTACAACCTTCAAATCATCCGCACCAGTTGCAACAACGCCCCTAATCAGATTCTCGGGTACCTAAAAAAAGGAAGGGAGGGGGAAGGGGGGGCTCTGGGTTAGATATTGGCGTATACTATAATAGAAAAAGGGTTCTTATTTCAGATATAGCTACTACCGAAGGCAAAAGTCTTTTTTCTCACCCCTGTCAGGCCGAAACCGCCCACCAGTAACGACGCGCCCGGAAGGATATCATTGGTCGCCTCTTCAGCGGATGCAACCACCTTTTTCCTGTTGGTGGTCAATCCCGACTTCCAGCGGCGACCAACCAGTGAGAGGCTCGAGCGACATGCCTGCATGGGTGGCAGAATATGGGAGGTGATTTTCGCTTTTTCTGGTAATCGAATTTTGGGGGTGACTTCAGACAGTTTTTCTTTCTTATTTAAGACTTTAGTAGTCTCTGTGACTCATTGATTGGTTTCCTTAATTGAAATTGGCAATCCCCCTGGGCCCAGGAGTTGAGTAGGTATTTTTCCAGTAGGCAATAGTCAATCTACGCAGCCTCTCAGGCCATAGAACCCATCCACTCTCTCATTTCTTTGCACTCTCTGGCACTCCCGAGCGGCACTTCCCGTAACGCCCCCTATCAGGTATCAAACCTCCTCTCATCTTACCTTACCTGAAACCTCGTACAGCCTTCATCCCACCCGACCAACCCTCTCCTACTGCGCGTTCTCCTTCCACCGCCCCTTGTTCATCACCTCAAAAAGTCTCCTAATAGTGTCCTCTTTCCCCCCTTTAGACCCCCCCCCGCCCCGCTGCCCTCCAAAATCCCCCTGAACACCTCCCCCACTAGCACTCCACATTTACCTGCCTGCTGCACCTGCATCAATAATAACAATGGGCGGCATAGTCTCTTCCTCAAACGGCGGCAGCAACGGCAATGGCAACGGTCGCGGCGGAGACAGAAGTAAAAGACGACAAACTGTCTGGAAGAAACAGGAGACGATGGCAGATATAAAGCAGAGGTGAGACGCCACGACAGCCAACATGTAATAAGCCAGGACGTGGAATTTTAACCCCCCGCCCTCCCCGCCCTCTCCGCACCCCCGCACCCCTCTACTCCCCCACACACCACACACACCACACACCACACACCACACACCACACACCACGTCAAATCAGATTCATTGATGATGGCAGCCTGCCTGCAGATGTTTCCGACGAGTACGTCGAGCTGAGGCAGATTCTATCGGAGCCCGTGTGCCAGAGATATCTGGGCGACTTCGCTAAGAAGCAGTACAGCCAAGAGGCGTTCTTTGGCTGGATTGACATCCAAGAGTACAGGAGTATTCCCACACCTGATTACAGAAGGTCCAAGTTGACGCACATATATAAGAAATACATTAAGGCTGACGCCATCCTCAACTTAGGGTCCATTGACGAGGAGGACAGGGCCTTGGTTCTGGACCTGGTCGAGAAGGCGCGCTTGGACAAGACCGCCCTCAGGACGGACACATTAGATAAAATTCAGCACAAGATCTTCATGGACATGTTTAAGAGTACGTTCATCCCTTTCAAGTCAAGCGGTCATTACACCGCCATGAAGACTGAGATGAGCGACATATTCAACAAGGTCACCATGGAGGACTTTGACCTGTTTGAAAAGATTGGGGAGGGAGGTGAGGCAACTTCAGCATCGATGGCACGGCCAGGTGTCGGGGTCCCCACACCTGCTATAATTTCGTCTAACCAACAACACCCACCATTTTCCCCCACCCACAGGCTTCGCCAAGGTTATTAGAGTCAGAAAAAAATCAACGGGAAAGTACTATGCTCTCAAGGTGCAGCGGAAGAAGGACCTGGTGGAAATGTACTTGGACGACCCAAAGAGGCTCGAGACGGAGAAGGCCGTCTTCGCTTCCTGCCACCACCCGTTCATCGTAGACCTCGATTACTCCCTCCAGACGGACACATGCGCTCTCCTCGTTCTCGGTCTCGCCAATGCCGGCAACCTGCAGGACATAATCAACGAGGCGAAAGACCACAGGGTCGGCATGGATAGGGTAATATTTTATAGGTGAGGCACTCAGGCACTCACAAACACCGCTACTTTCTTCTATTTCTAACTCGTCGCTTTCCAGTGCCGAGCTCGTCCTCGGCCTGAGCCACCTCCACGATTTGAAGATGATGTACAGGGACTTGAAGCCGAGCAACGTGCTGCTCTGCGAGGACGGCCACATCCAGCTCGCCGACATGGGCGGCGTCGCGGACTGTGGCGGAAGCGTGCTGTCGAAGGGCGAGCACGACCCTCGCCTGATGAAGGATCGAAAGGGCAAGGGGAGGAGGCGAAGCATCATGGGCACGCACGGTTACATGGCGCCCGAGATGGTGAAGCTCTTGGGCCAGAAGCGGTACGAGAGGGTGGGGTACACGGAGGTAATAGATTACTGGAGCTTGGGCATCACCATCTTCAAGCTGCTGTCCGGAAAGCGGCCTTTCGACAAGAAACGCTATGAGAAGATTGTGGAGGAGACAGGTTCGCAGCAGAACAAGGACAAGAGGAAGGTGAACAAGGTGAGAAGAAGCGTGGAGCGAAAGACTAAGAACCACGGATATATATTCTAACCGCTCCTCGGTCGCAGGAATACGAGATGCTTCGACAGGAGATCGTGTACCCCGAGTATTTCTCCGCGAACGCAAAGAGCGTCATAGCGGGCTTATTAGAGGTAGACGAGGAGAAGCGGTTGGGCGCCCAGGGCACCGACGACATCAAGAAGCACCCCTTCTTCGCCTACGTCGACTGGGACAAGCTCGTCCAGAAGCACGTCATCCCCCCTTTCGTCCCCGCCCCCAAGATGTACCCCACCCGCCCGATATTCAACAACTTCGACGACATGCTCACCACTCTGACCAAGCAACGCCGCGCCAACGGCCAGGACGACGTGAATTGGAACGAGCAGATAGACCAGCGGGACGCTAGGTGAGAAGACCCCGATTCGACCCTGTCAGGGTTTTTTAAGCCTCTGCTCTGCAATTGTGTTCTAACCAAGCGCTTCGTTCTTTTCTTAGTTTGTTCGAAACCTGGGACTTCATTTCTCCCCACACCCTAAAGGTTGAGATGGGCATAGCCGGAGAAATGGAAGCCCACGACACCAACTTCAAAGTCCAGCAGGTCATGGGTACGCACAGCCCCATCGAGAAGAGGTCTAGCCTACTCAGTAGAATATTGCCGGGGGCTACGCCTAAGGAGGGGAACAGCCCTAACCCTTCGAATGCAAAACTAATGTCATCCCCGAAGGACATGCACAGAAAGATCTAATAAAAAAGTAATTCGAACCCATTCCCCTTCTTAAAATAATGTTCGTTGTTTTAAACACATTTAAACACCAGCGACTTCGATCAGACTCAAACAACCTCCATAAATAACACCAACCCATCCCATCACACCCGCTACCCAAGGCAAAACGAACACCCAATACCACCACGTGATAATCACACCGAACACGTACATTCCTGAGGCTATGAAATCCCCGAAGTTGGTGTATAGGGAGGTTGTTAAATCTGTTATGATTACTAGAGGGGTTAAGGCTAAGCCTATTACTCTGGTTGGGAGGCAGTTTTTCCTGTCGTTCATTAAAGACGAGGCGACGGTTGAGGTGGGGGTTATGGAGGTCTCGATTAGTTGGGAGAGGGTGCAGGAGGTTGAGTTGGAGCCGAGGAGGGAGGTCTTTACGACGAGGTAGAGGGTTGTGGGGAGGGTTAGGAGGTAGATTAGGATTATCCAGTAGGTTAGGAGGAGGACGTGGAGGGGGAAGACGAAGGCGTGGACGGCGGAGGGGGGAAGGGGGCCGAGGGGCTTGTTGGAGAGGGCGCGGGCCTCGAGGAACGTTCCGACCCCGATGAGGAGGTTCTCGAGCTTGGAGGAGAGGGTGGGGGAGGAGGGGGAGGCGGGGCCGCAGAGGGGGTTCTGGCGGGACCACCAGGACTGGTTGGTGTTCATTATGGCGAGCCTCTGCATGTAGTTGGCCTGGGGCTCGCTGGCGGCGCTCGCGAGCAGGGGGACGGAGTCTATCCCCCTCAAGAGGCTGTGAGAGGTTGCCGGGGAGTTGGGATTATCCCTTGAAGAAGGCGTCGTAGGAGCGGGCTGGTCGGACGTGTTCTCGACCGTGGTGGTGCTGGGGCCGGCCTTACTGCCGTAGACCCTGACCTGCCTGTCGCACTCGGCGATGTAGCGGGACATGGACTCAGCCTGAGACAGGCCTGACTTTGACCGCCAGGCAGACCACTTAGCCTTCTCTGCCACGCCCTTATTGACGGGTTTATCAGTGTTACAGTCTCCTGCAGCAGCCTGCTTGTGAAGTGCATATAGTTCTAGCCTGTATTAAAGTTGTTGTGAGTTTAAATTGGCGTTAAATTGGCGGTGAGATGGATGATTGTGCGGCTCGAAATGTGCTCGTCACCGTCATTCTCCTTAAATGTCCAAAAATCAATACTGTTCGTACCTGTCCCTGTTAGAAGGTGGATTCTCAGGCACCCAGGACCTCATGCTCGATGATTTAGCTAGGAATTCGTTCTTCAGAGACGCCATGATGAATTAAAGCAGGTCTGAAGGGATTTGAAGGGATTTGTAGCACACTGGGAAGGGATTGAAGGAATGGAGACTGGCTCGACATCAGAGCCACTTTTAGACCCACATATGTCGTCAGTTCACAACACTGACTCTCCTGTTGCATCTTCAAATTGGCCATCGGTGTTAGATAGCCTTAAATTCCTTCCAATCAATAATCTTTCGAGCAGCGCCGCCACGCAGAATACTGTAGTTCCTTCAAAACTATGTCTAGATGCCTCCAATAACGCTATTGTCACGTCCGCTACCACTAGCATCAACATCGACGACTGCATTGGAGCTGATATAACTGATACTGGTCTACTAACAATTCACGCATATCCTCAGAGTGCTCCAAAGTGCGGCTCTACTTCTACAAAGGTGAGACGCAAACCCTGACGCGAACCCGACACCGGCACCTTGTAATCGTCGCTCATCCATCGTCGCCCTTCTTTCCATCCATCAAACACAGCCCCGTCCCCGCACATACTCTCAGAGTACCTTCCAGCTCCAATCCTCAGACGCCGGTACCCTCGACCTGCCCCTCTGCAATTCCACCCTCCTCCCCCTCCTCCGTTCCCTCTGCAACCCCTCCTCTTCCTCCAACCGCAAATACCTCGTGCTAGTGAACCCCTTCTCCGGCAAGAAGCAAGGTCTAAAAATCGCCCAAGAAATTGTCAAGCCCATGCTCCTCCAATCCAACATAACTCC
Organism: Triparma strigata; assembly: GCA_030267945.1. Taxonomy (NCBI): domain Eukaryota; class Bolidophyceae; order Parmales; family Triparmaceae; genus Triparma; species Triparma strigata. Next base: position 22,091 of record BRXY01000277.1, read on the forward strand.
CATCATAACCCCCACCACCCACCCCGGTCACGCCACCGAACTGATGTCCTCCCCCACCCTCCTCTCCTCCTACGACGCCATAATAGCCGTAGGCGGCGACGGTCTCCTCTACGAGATGATGCAAGGCCTCTCCCACCGTCCCGACTCCTCTACCTTCCTCGAACAAATGCCCTTCGGCATCGTACCAGCAGGCAGCGGCAACGGTCTCGCCGCAAGCGTCAACAGCGTGGCGGATAAATTCGATGACACGACTAGTAACGTTTTCGTTATATGCAAGAACGTACCTAAACCAGCTGACTTATCATTGTACGATACTTCAGAAGGGAACTCTTACGCGAGTTTCTTAAGCTTGAGCTGGGGTATCGTGGCTGACGTCGATCTTGAGAGCGAGGTACTCCGGGCTCTTGGAAGCCTCCGTTTCGACGTTTACGCCGTTTGGAGGATGATAGCTCTCAAACAATACCGCGCAAAGTTGAGCTACATCAACTGCGAAGTTGAAATGCCGCCGATAGGCGAGACAGTCGGGGAGGATTGGACGACGATAGAGGACAACTTCCTATGCTTCTGGGCTCTTCAGACTTCCCACGCGAGCCAGGGTATGCACACCAGCCCCGCGTCTAAGATGGACGACGGTAAATTTCACCTCTACATCGTGAGGGGTAAGGCTACGCGTCTTAATCTCTTGACTTCGTTCTTGGCGTTCGAGGATGGCAGCCACGTTAAACAGAAGCACATGGAGATTATTGAGTGCACGGCTTTCAGGCTCGAGCCGCTGACCGATAACAGTCATATTGATATTGATGGGGAGGAGGTGGAGTATGGGACGATACAGGGGCAGGTCAAGGCGGGAGCTTGGAGGTTGTTTTATTAGTGGGTGAAGTGTTACCATTAGGGAACGGGGAACAGGAAACGAAAGGAGAGCGAATGGAAAAACATAGCTTTGTATTTAATTGAAAGAAATCGATTTATTTATTTCTCATTCATGCCTCGAGCTCCGCTCTCAGACCGTCGATCTCCATCTTTCCGAAGACGGAGCCCTCAATGACATCGTTCACGCTCTCCTTGATCTTTCCGTTGCTGGGGACGATGCTGGCCCACACCCTCCCCTCCCCGCTTTCCACCATTTCCTTCCATACATTCACGACTTCGTCCTTCTTGATGCTGGGCAGGATTTTGACCTCGTTCTCGCGCCTGTCGAAGGTGAGCTTCTGCGAGACGATCTCCGCCCAGTTCCTCATGAACTCCTGCCCCAGCCTCTTGTCGCTCTCGCTCTTCCTCTCCCCCAGGCCCTGGACGACTCTCTTGAACTCTGCGTCGCCCACCTTCGAGAGGATGTCACCGCTCGAGTTAAGGAACTCTTCGATGGCCTTCTCCAGCGCCGGAGAGCCGTACTCTCCGCTCATGACGGTGAAGACGACGCCGCGACCGTCGCCGAGGGCCTTGCAGCCGAGGTTCACGACGTACCCGAGCTGCTTGACGGTTCGAAGCTAGACAACGGTTGTGGGCTGGGGTTAGATTCACAGATTCTATTTTCTGCTGCGCACGATTTTCGCTCCTCGAACCTCGAAATCAAACTCACCTCCTCGTAGAACCTCTCGCCCAAAACGGCACAGGCTATCTCCATCATCAAATTGCTACGCGTGTCAACATTCTTCGCCTGCATCACGAGGTTCGTGGCGGCGTTGAAGTTCTGGGGGTTCGGGTTCTTGACCTTTATCCTGACCTCGTCCTTGATCACGTTGACCACAGGCTGCACGTACTTCTCCCCCCCCCCCCCCCGTTCGCTGAAGACCCTGTTGAAAACGTCGTAGTATTTTCTGCCGGGCTCGTCGCGTAGATCGTAGTCGAAGTTCCCCTGCGTGAGCATAACCGGTTCGCCCTCCCATATTCCCTCCCCGAACTTCCTGAAGTCGTCGAAGCCGACCTTTCCGATCTCGGATCTGACCGAGTAGACGTCCTTCCTGTCTTCAACCTTGTCGAAGATCAAGCCCGTATAATAAGACGCCAGCGAGTACGGCTGGGCGTAGTCGAACTGCTTCGAGTTCTGCGAGAGAGACTCGTTAGAATGATAAAATGACGCATTTCGAACGTTTCGGCGTTCATCCTCCGCAGCTTCTAAGCTTCTTACCTTCAAAATTTCGTCCCTGGACGACTTGAACTCTTCCTCCGTGATCTTGAAATCCTTCAGCTTGACTAGGCAGCTCTCCCAAAACTTGAGCAATTCTCCATCCCAGCCCCCAACAGTGATCGACAGCCCCTTGCTGGAAAGCAAAACCGTGAAGCTGCGACGAGGGTAAGTTAGATTAGAGACCAGCGCAACTATTCCGTTCCGTCTGAAACCCAGCTCGTCCCTCGCTGTACACTCACCTCTTCCCCGCCAAGTTAGCGTCGTACAGAAATTCGTTGAACTTTCTCTGGATGGCGTTCTCGTAGATGTTACTCAGCGCCACCCCCTTCGAGGTCCTGTGCAGATTCTTGTTCCGGATCAGCAGGGCCGTCAGGGACTTCGGTTTCTTGAACTTCAGGTCCGGCTTGTACCAGATGGCGCCGCCATCCCCGGCGTCAACCTTCTCAGGGCTCAAGCCGACCTTTCTCTCGTCGGCGCCCTCGTTGACGAATTTCAAGCTCGCCTTGGACGGAATGAACCCGTTGACCTCCGGATAATTGACACCGTCTATCTTCGCATCCCTCCATTCCTTCTTCATAGCGCTCGTAATGTCCTCCGTGGTGTACTTGGTCCCGTAAATTTCCTCGTACTGCCACGCCCCCGAGCTCTCCTTCTCGACGTCCTTCGTAAGCAGGTCGACCCTCACATTATCCACACTCACATACTGCATAGCATCCTTTACCAACTCTCTAACGTTCTCGTTCCCCGCGAACCCCAGACCATCCCTCAGACCTTCCCCCAACCCTTCCCCCGACCTAACCCCCATCCTCATATCCCCCACCAACCCCAATTCTGGCTTGAAGCAATACTTCAACATCGAATTAGACAAAGAGGTAGCGTAATTCTCCGGGCTCGTGACGGTGAAATAATACCACCCCAAATCACCCATTATGACACTCTCGTTTATGCAGTGATCCGGAATCGGCCTGCTCTTCATCATGTTCACGTACGAGAAAATAATGGGAATTATTTTCTTGTAGTTCTTCATCCCTTCCGCTGTGAGGTCGACGTTCACGTCGAGGGAGCAGTAGTCTGATATTTCGTCTGAGGTGCCTACGGCGAGGTTGGTTACCCAGTTCATATCCTTAAGTTTCTTCGCGAGGCTCCCCGCGCCTTCATGTCCCAGCACGAAGCTAACATAATCGAGAGGCTTCTCGACGGTGTACCTCTCCTTCACCGAGGCGTCCCCGTAGGGGATGGGGAAGCTCAGGCTCAGCTGGCTCACGTCGGTGACGGGCGATATTTTTAGAATTTTACTCTGACCGATCACGGGGTCCTGGAACGGGGAGACGCGGTCGGAGGGGAAATTACAGGAGGAGGGAGGAGAGCTGATCGGGGGCAACGTCTTCAAAGCCTCTAGAACGTCCTTGGACATTTGTTTGAGGGGGAGGGGGCTTATATAGACGACGGAGCTTTTGCTGCGGTCGGGGGAGATGTATGTTTCGCCGTACCAGGCTTCGAGGTTGTCGCGGAGGTATTCTTGACCGTTGTAGAGTAGCGTTGTGGTGTTGCCGGTGAAGAAGTTGGAGGCAGGGTGGTTAGGGTTGAGACGGAGCTGCGACAAGCGAAGCGACAAGCGAAGCGACGAGCAAAGAGAATCACATTCAAGTTGACGTTAATGAATTATAACCAAGTGGCGGTGATAATGGCGTCGACATATCTAGACTGAAGCTAGCTACTAGCGCAGTAGAAAAACGAACGGAATCAACGCGTTCCCAGCTCGTCGCTTCGTTCAGCTCTTTGCTGCGTCGTACCTTCTGTAGCTCCGAGATACGGAAGACGTCGGACTGTAGGTTCTTGGTGTGCTCGGAGGAGACAGCGTTGACTTCTTTCGAGACGGAGTCGAGGGTGAAGGTGGGGTCGATCAGGAAGTGGAGGAGACGATCCACAGCGTTGAAGTCCGGGACGGAGGACATGTAGTAGGTGGTGAACTCGGGCTCGGTGTAGGCGTTCGACGAGCCCGTTATTTGGGACAAGTACGATTCGAGAGAATTGGGGTACTTCTTAGTGCCGAGGAAGAGCATGTGCTCGCAGAAGTGAGGGAGGCCCCTCAAGGTCAAAGGCTGAGAGGTCGAACCCGTGGGAACGGACAAGGACACCGACTGGGAGCGAGTCGAGGGGAGGGAAATGCAAGTCACCGTGCATCCAGGGAGAGAGTAGGCGGCGATGGAATTGCGGAGGGAGGGAGGAACTGAGACGAGATCAAGGAGTACAGGGTTTACTGCAGTAGTTGGCAAGGAAGGAGTGGTGGCAGCGTTGACATTCGATGGGGACATGGCCGTCGCAGTTGCTAAACTGATCATAGACAGTATTTGGCGTCTTTCAAATAAGGTAGGGGCAGTGGACGGGACAGTGGACTCAGGCGCCAGCGCGGCGACTTTGCGCCTCGATATCAGTGGGCGATCTTCAGCTCTTAAAAATGACCTATATAGACGATTGGGAACTGATAATCTACTCGATGGTGGCAAGAAGGCATGTGTAACCACCCCCAACAGGACGAGTGTGCAAATGAAGTTGTGCATATGCTTCCAGAAACCACTTTCGCCTTTGCCAGGGATTGATCCAAAATTGAAAGACTTGGAATCCCTCACCTAAATTATAATATTTTCCGATTTAGTCACTTTTTCTTTTCCTCCTTGCTCTAAAATTCTCAGGCACCCAATAACTAGCGACGGGCACCGCAATACAAAGCTACCCTCAACCAAAAACACAAAACTCATTACACAAGGCAGTTAACTCGAACCCTATGGACACCGACGCAATAATAACCTCCCTCCGAACCTCCCTCCAACATGCCCAGGCAATAGTCGACAGCTTGGCCACGAAGAACCCCGAGCTCTTTGATGAAATTGTCTCCGCCCTTCCCGTCCCTCCCCTCCTGAGCGACCGCAGCTTTAGCGCTCCCTCCCCGACCAATCAGTCCGAGTCCGCCTCCGCCCCCTTCCCCGCCCCCGAATCCAAGGAGCCCGAGAACGACGAGAACAGCGTCTCCTCCGCGTCCACCTTCACCCCCGCCCCTATGTCCGAAGCCGCAGCAGGCACCATGTTCGCTGAATCACGTAGCATGGAAAGGGACGCCTTCTTCAAAGCCCGCATAGCGGCTGGAATCGACGACAACAAGGTGATAGACCTTACCCCGAAAGTCGACTGCAAGAAAGAAGTCGAGAGGGCCGAAAAAGCTGGGCCCATAGGTCTGGTCAACGTCATGAAGCTCTATCCTGAGGAAGAAGGCGTGCAAAGACGTTCCTTACGCCTTTTGATACCGCTGTCTAAAATTCCGGCCGCGCGCTCAACCCTCGGGGGCTACGGGCTTATCACGGTGATATCTACCGTTTTGAAGAGGCATTACAAGTCCAGCGAAGGTTGCTGTCATTTTGGGATCAGGGTGCTGTCAAATTTGGCGTTCTCGGACAACGACAACAAGGCGAAAATAGGGCAGCTGGCGCTGGACGACATCCTCAGGGGGATGAAGGAGTACCCCGGGAACGTCGATTTGCAGTGCGACGCGATGTCGGCGCTGTGCAATCTGGGTCACGAGAGCGATACGAATAAGAGGCTGATGGCCAGCAGGGGGGGGGTGGCGAGCGTGTTGGACGCCATGGAGGAGCATCTGGGGAGCGTCAAGGTCCAGAGGCAGGCGTGCTGGGCGCTGCTGACGGTGGCGGGGAACGAGGTGGCGGCGAAGAGGGTGGCAAGCGACGGGGGCGTTGGGGCGGTTTTGGCCGCCATGGTGAATTTCGCTGCGGAGGGGGACCTGCAAGGGTTCGGGCTGTGGGCGCTGTGCAACGTGGCGTACGGAAGCGACGCTTTGGCGAGGTTCGTGGCACAGAATGGAGCACCGGAAGTGGCGCAGCGCGCCATTTATGCGCACCCAGAATTGAAGGAGGTCGTGACCAAAGCGGAAGAGCTCATGAAGCGCATTGGGAAGTATGTCAAGCCCCAGACCACAATTGGTACCACAATCGGAGAGCCATGATATTGATATTTGTCTTGTAAAATTCTTTAATTTTTGTCTTTTGTCGCCTACATGCACGGCATTCAATTCTATACCTCCGCCACTCCTCCCCCCCCCAACCCCCAAATATTCCCCCTAAAGCCCCAGAGCAGCCATGTCTACAGAAAGAGTGTCCATCGACCACTTGACGAGCTTGCCGTCCGTCCCCGAAGTGCTAAACGCCCCGGGCCCCATCATCTGAACACACGAGATAAAGCTTTCGTGCGTGGTGTCTAACTTGTCTGATTTGGCTGACGAGTCCTGTCCTTTGTTGGTTTTGTTCTGGAACAGCGCACGGGCGGCGGCCACGCTGCCCTTCTGGGCAGCGGGGGCGGCCTTGGCCTCCTTCTTCTCCTCGAGCTTTCTGACAAACTCCCACCCGCTGGCGCCCTTGCAGAACAAAAGCGGGTTCATGTCGTGTCCACAACCGACGTAGCACTTCTCGCTGAGGAAGAGGCCGGTGTCGATGGGGAGGTCCCTGAAGCGAATGCTCTGTGGGGTCGCCTTCTCACCCTCGGTGGTGAAGTCGACGAATTGGACGCTACTATCGTGGCCGGAGAAGGCGAGGGTGCTGCCGTTTGGACTCCAGCTGACACTGTCAACCCAACCGTATGCCCCGGCATCCCAGCACTCCTCGCCAAAGGCCTTGGGCTGGAAGTTCAAGGAGTCCTGGTGCATGTCCAGGTCCCTCACGAAGGCACTGAAGATTCTGCATTTGAAGTCTGACGATCCAGTGGCCAGTATTTGGGAGTTGGGGTGCCACGAGACTGGAGCGGGGAGCGGAATTTTCGGGTAAGATTAGAACAAATGTACTGCCCTTCTTCCTACTCTACTCTACTCTACTCTTCTCTCTACTCTACTCACCTCTCAGCACCGTAGACTTGTGTTTCTTTATCATCTTCGAAACCCACCAATCATGCTCCTTCTCGAAGTAACAGACGGGCACGCACTTGGCACCGCTCGCAACAGCGAACTTCTTCCCGTCGGGGCTCCACTTTACATCAAGGGCAGCCCTGTCAATCCTGAGAATGACCAGACTGGGCTTCCAGACATTCTCTCCCTCGTTGTACGCCCACACGAATGCGTTCCTATCGTGGCTGCAGGTGACGATGAGGTTGGTCACGGGACTCCAGTCGATGGCGGAGATCAAGAGATCATGTTCGCCCAGGGTGTGGAGTTTAGTCCATTTCTTCACATCAGGGTCGGTGCAGTTGCCTGATTCGTTTAAGGAGAAGGGGCGGGGTTAGGATTTAGCGGGCGACAGCGAGAGAGGTAATGCGTGCGGAGGCGCTCTACACTCCAAACAAAGTTGGGAATCCTGTCGATAACATTGTCCTGAGGTTGGATACTCAGGAATATCTCCACCCCTTGGACGAACGAGGAGTAGCTATACGAACAGGGGCTTGTAACTCATGATGAGGAGGCCGGAATACACCCCAAACATCACACCGCTACCGCAATTAAGCAACAATCAGCACACAACCCCCGCGGTTCTCTCGGCAGGATTTGGCCGGCCTCACCATAAATTATCATTGTATTGTCGTTGGGGCACACGGCACACATCGTCTTATCCTTGTTCCACGCATGACAAGAAATTCCCTTTACGGGATCGATCAATTCAAAGGCTGTAGGCATTCTTAGTAAAGGTCCTGAATAATAAAGTTTTTCGCACATATCCTGCAATTGCTTTTCTCAAACTGAACATACGAGTTGAGCTCATAGAACTTACACCGCTGCCGTCGGAAAATCACACTACCTCCCTGCCCGACAACACCAAAAACTCAAACGATCCCCCCGAAGGTCGTATAAAACTTTACCTTCTAGGTATCACCCTCCTCCCCCTCCCCTCCCTCACCCCTGACCTAAATAATGCTCGAGACTGTCGTGTTCATAATCCTCCGTTCCCTGCTGGGGCATTTCATCGACTTGTCCCGCTCCCAGCTCAATCTGAATATCTGGAGTGGGAGCTTCACCTTCACTGACCTCTTCATCCGCCCCTCTTTGTTACAGAGCCTGGGCCTCCCCGTGACTCTCTTCGAGGGCAAGGTCGGGGCGCTCAGCATCACCATACCCTGGAGGGGGCTGTGGAAGGAGAAGGTGAAGATCGTGCTCAACGACGTGGTCGTTTTGGGAGAATCAAACGAGTTCCCTCAGAACAGGGCCAAGAAGGCAAGCCCTTCCAAGCCCGCCAAGGGGTCGGAAGATGAGAAGAACGCGGGTGAGGGCAAGATATTTCTTGAATTTGCGCTATTCGTTACCGAATATGTATACCTTCTAACACCTGCACCTACACCTACACCCGCACACTCTGTTTAACAACTCAACACAAACAAAACCAGACCAAAACATAGTCGACTCTCAAACCACAAACTCCAAGCCCACTGCTGGCTACCTAACAAAGCTCCTCAGCACCATCCTCCACAACGCCCACGTAGAAATAAACGACGTCACTGTTCAGTACGTCACCCCTGGAGTCTCCAAGCCCCCGCATAAGCGCATGCCGTGCTCGGTCTCTCTGTCCATATCATCGGTTTCCTTCGTGACCAACGGAGAAGGGTGGGAGGGCGAAGCTTGGTATGATCCGTACGGAGAAAGCCCGGACGCCGAGCCCTGCTACACAACCCCATTTTACAAGACGTGCTGCATCAAGGGTATCAAGGGTAGCATCACGGACCACTCCGAGGAGAACTTCGGAAAATCCGAGCTCTTTGATGTTGACGTTGGGCTGAAGCTGAAGGTCGGATCTTTCAACGACGGGGAGCCCTGCGTCAACGACGATGGGACGGATAGGACTGGGGTGGAGGTCGTCATGCGCGACGACAATAGTCCCGTGCCTCTCAAAGGACTGTTCGGGGGCAGGAACGTCAGCGTGGACGTTTCTCTGTCGTCCAAGGGCTGGGGGGGCGAGGCCAACAAGCCCGGGATGCTCGACGGCCTGCTCGGGAAGAAGCCCGAGAGGGAGATCGAGAAGTCAGCCGATGGTATATGCGTCGATGTCTGCGCAAAAGACGTCGAAATGCTGTGGGGTGCAGCGGAGGAATTCAGGCTCGCGAAGCAGCGCGCCGTTGCGAGGAGACGAATGGAACAGGCCGTGGACGCAGATGCCGAATCAATGGCCAATGCTAGCCCTCCGCCCATTCCTAACCACAAGCTAGACCTTAAGGACATCGACGCCGTCGACGAGGTCCTGAAAGGCGTACCGGAGCACCTTCTTCCTCCGAGGATCGGCGAGGAGATTAAGGGGGAGAGGAAGAGGAGCATGTTATTGCAGCAGCAAGAAATGCAGCAGTTGCAGCAGAATCGCCCCCGAATAGATTCCAACTCCGATAACGAGGAAGAAGTGTGGGCCGATGCGGAGGAGGGCATGGTGACTCCACCCACTCCGATGTTCCTTCCCGTGACCAAACGGACGAACTCGGACCCATCTCCGTCGACACAACAATCGCCGTCAACCCCTCAAACCCCACCTTCTGAGGATGGAGGGTGGTGGGGCAAGGTCAGGGGCGCATTCATGTCCGACAAAAAGCCAGCCAGTCCGCCCGACTCTAGCGGTGGCACTCCCGCAAACCCCTTTCTCCAGCCCCCCATGCCCCCCCCCTCGTCTGGGTCGTCTCCCAGCCCCTCCCCGAGACCATCCATTTCCACCAGCTCCACCGGTTATAGTCCGTCGAAGAGGACGGACTTTCATGGTATCATCAACTTTCGCCTCTCGCTTCCTGGTCTCCAGGTAACCTTGAATCCTTCCCCTTCATCTTCCACCCTCAAGCGCCCCGTTCAACTGGCGGTGTTTGACGTTTTGCTTCACGCCAGAATGAGAAAATGCCCCGAGGCGTGGCTTCCCGATATCATCGACCAAAACTCCGAGGCAATCTCGCAATTCTACTTCGCGTCCCTGTTCATCACGGATGCGGCCGCGATTGAGAAAGGGACAGGGCTCTCGACCCTTCCCGTTCTCGTCGACGTCGGAACCCCCGGTAGTGAGAGCTCTTCCAAGGCCTTGAGGGCTCGTTTCGAGCGCTCCTCCGTGTCTGGGAGGGGCAGCAGCACGGTGATACACGCCAAATTGGTGCCCCTGAGCGTAGTCCTCGACTACGACCTGATTCGCAGGGCGCAAAGGTTCTTCATTCCCCCAACTGCCCCCATCAGCATTTCAATGAAGCCTGCCAAGATCGGCAACCTGATCAAGAAGGAGCGAGAAATGCAGGAGATGAAGTACGGCAACAAAATGAACACTACGAACGAGGCCAGCTCGGCTGGTGATGGTGAATCGTCTCGTCCGGCGCTTCACTTGATGAGCCTGGATTTGGATGTTGGGCTAATCAAGGTCATTTTGCCCATTGACAGGGAGATCCCGAGTTGCCCGGTGCTAAAGCTAGAACTCCAAACTCACGCCCAGCACTCAAATCCCGCAAACGAGCGGCACCGGCTAGAGGAGCTGCGGAAAAAGTCTCTTCGCAAACACACATTCACGTTCAACGTCACTGCGCTCAACGCCTCTTGGGCCACCCCGACACAGACGAAGTTGAACCAGGGACTGAAGAAGCTCTCCGCCAAGTCCTTCGTCTTGGAAAACGAGGAGCACATGCTGCTTTGGGACCTCGAAAAGACTCCAATCAAGGTGGAGCTGAAAGTGAAGAGTATCGCGGGGAAACAGGAGGTGCCTCGCAGCAGATCTCCGCAGTCGTCCCCGAGAGCCGAACGGTCTAGCGGCAGCGGTAGGAAAAAGACTTCGTCCATTGGCAAGCGTGAAGTTCTTCCCGAGGCTTTTGACATCCCAGGACCAGCGGTCGCCCTGGACGATTCCTCTCTGTGGCTCGACTACGATTCAATCGACGACGCGTCCCTCGCCCCGATCTCCATCAACATAACGATCCCTGAACTGACGATTCGATTATCCACCGACTTGTTGATGCAGGTCACGTGGCTAGTCGGTTACATGCTCCTGCAGCACTCGGACAAGAAGGAGAGCAAAATTGTTACCCCTTCTCTATCTCTGACCGCCTTCACGCTCATCATGGAGGAGAACGTTCACCAGCTGCACCTTAACGCCACGGTCCCAAAAATATCCCTCGAGGTCATCACCCCGTCGGTGACGCCGAAGAAGAGCAAAGACTGGTTCGCCAATTGGAAGTCTACCTGCGCCGCTCGCGGCGAAAAGCTCGGCCAGACGTACGGGCCCGAAATGAATGCGTACACACAGCCCTTCAACTTTCCGCTCCCCCCCTCTACGCCCATCCTGGTCGTCAGGGCCACTGGCATCGAGGCCAAGAAGCAGTCGGCCACGTACGCCTCCCAGCTCGACATATACTTGGATCAGCTCTCAGTAAGCATGCACAACTACGGCGTCCCTACGAAGAAGTCCAAACCAGAGGACAACAGCTTTCACACTGAAGGCTGTGGCTTGTTCAACGTGCTTCAAATCAATCAGAAGGTCCCCTCCTCCGATTTTGCAAGGTCGAATCTAAGCGCCAGGCGGCTCATCCGCATCGTTAAACACCCCGTGGGCTGCCACTGGATTCAAGACGGAGGAATATCGACCCCGACAGGGATTGGAAAGCAGACCCTTACGGTTCACGTGCAGGCGGTAGACCTCAAGATTTCCTCCGAGCCCCTCCTATTCGGTAGGGCGCTTCACCTCATTTCGGCGTCCAAAAAGGCCATGGCCCTCGGCGCAAAGGTGAAGGAGGAGGTTTGGGGCAACGTCATGATCGAAAACGCCTTTTGGACCGCAATGGCCGCCGCAGCCATGCCTGAAACCACGATCCCCAATCCTACCAACGCCAAGGCAGCGAAATCCTCCTCCTCTCTCGACCCTAGCCTTACACTCAACATAGCAACGGGCTTTGTGCAGATCAAGAGTTATTGGGGTAAGGACCCGGTGGATGTTTTGTCCTTCGACAGCTCGACCACTTGCATGCAAAAGTTTGACAAGATGGCGGCGTCTTCGGCCCCTCTTACTCTCCTGGGCTCCATCGAAAACTTGAAGCTGAGGGACCTCACTGACTACGGGCGGCAAGCCTACAAGGAAATAATCGCCCCCTGCGCTGATAACTTGGAGGGCGGTGTGACTGCCGAGTGGACCTTTTCGGCTGCGAGCGTCAACAGGACGTCGCCTCCAACCTTCGGAATCCGACTTAAGGGTATGCAGTTCATATATGCGCAGCGCAAGGTGATGGAAAATTTCTTCTACTGGCAGAAGTGGTTTTGCGGACACTTCCAGATCCTTTCGGCCAAGCCCGAGGACGTGCTGGCGGGCTCCGTCATCACGAAAATTGCGGCTGCCAAAAATTACACCTTTGTTCAAGGCTGCGATTCGAAGCCCTTTCGACCGGACAAGCACCCTGGATGGCGCGCCCACAAGACGTACCAATACGAACAAGGGACGGAAAAGGAGAAGATCGCTCAAGAGGCGAAGATTGAAATTCTCGCCGTGGACAGCGAGATTTGGCTGCTCCACGACTCAAAGCATTTTGACGCCATCAAAATAAAGTTTCCCACCTTCAAGATGTGGAAGGCGGTGTCTAGCGAGGAGAACTACTACTCTTCGCCGCTTCTTGACCAGCACAAGTTCGCCCACGAGATTCCTAGCATGAACAGGACTGCCAGGGTCAGGGGCAAGAGGGTGATGTCGTTTAGCGATCTGTCGGAGTTCGGCATCAGGAAGAAGAGGTTAAGTGAGCAGAGCGTTGACATTGACATGGAAGATATTTTTGCAGACGTAGAGAATGCCCAGAACGACAGGAAGGGCGAGCTCAACGCCTTCTTGAACGAGCAGATACACAAACTAAGACTCAAGGAGAAGGACCTCAAGGAAGAGTGCGACCGACTGGAGGACGAGTACGCGAAGGAGGATTCAGTGCTAGAGCAGCTGAAGCTGGATCAGGACTCTTCAATGCTCACAGCGAACGAGGACGAGGCGCTGAATAGGCCGCAGAATTTCGCCCGTGATCCTAACCAGCGCGAGGTGTTGCCTCAATTCCAATCCGACGCCACCGCGAAGGAATTCATCTCGCAGATGGCAAAGGTGGAGCACCTCGACCGGAAGCACTCTGAGGCCCTGGAGCGCCTGTCCCAGACTATGGCAGAGATCAACGCGCTGCACGAGGAAATAGATTGGCTGACGTCCTCGAAGCAGGCAAATTCCAACTTGCCGGAGGCGCCGGAGGGCCGCTTCGACATGGAGCTCGTCGACTGCACGCTGTCGACAATTCTCTCTCCGAACCCCATCCAGCACCACCTTACTGTGAAGGCCTGGCTCGCCTTGGGCAAGCCCCTCGATCCTTGGGGCAACGCGTTGTACTCGGATGTGTACCAAACTCTGGGCGTCCTGTGGGACGACCGCGACTTTGACGTTGGTGTCGTCAAGACTCCTATGGACATAACTGTGATGCTGCCGAGAATTAGCTGGACCCTCACGCAGGCCCAGTACGCAGTAATTCTCGGCTTGATTATGGACAATTTTGGAGAGGACCAGACTCACGTTCCGAATCCTAATCCCGAAACGTTCGACCCTGTCTTCGACGAGACTGTGGTCGGAAAAACTGTGTTCGACGACTTGGGCGTCCAAGTCAGTGTCCCTGTCTATTTCGAGGCCGCCAAGATAGTGGTCACTGAGGACGAGGAGGCGTACTTCGAGAACCTTGACAACGCAATGGCAGAGGAGGGCGGCCTCGGAGGCTTCGGTCTGGGCTTCAGCGGCAGGTCAAATATGGGCAACGAATCGCGCACGACGTCCAAGTCTTCGGATGTCGGCGGCCTCGACTGGTCCAACCACGACAGCACAGGCAGCCTCACGGCGGCCGCGCTGAGGGCCGAAGAAGAGAAGCGGCGGATAGCCAGAGGAGGGGAGGTCGATGACGACGATCAGGTTGGGCTTCAACTGGAAAGCCCGGACAAAATGAAGAAGAGGAAGAAGGATGGCCAAAGCCCGTTTGGCCGCCTGAGCGACTCGGAATCAAGTGGAATAGACAGCGACGAAGACGAGTATGACGTCGGCGCCAGGACCAGGAGGAAGATCAGAGGCAGGAGCAACACAGATGACGAACAACTAGTCAAGACTGGCATTTTCAAGAAGAACAGGAAGTCTCCCGGGTTGGGGGGAAAGAGGAACACGAACCATCTTCAGGAGGAGGAGAGCGACAGCGACGACAACTCTTCCTCAATATCGGACTCGGATTATTCATTGACGTCCACCGAATCTGACGAGGATTCGCCAACATCGTCTCTCGAGTCGGATTCCTCTGAGCAGAAGAGAACAGCGTATCCCATATTCGTCATTCACGCCGAACAGCTCTTCCTGGGTATCGACAAGAATAAGGAGGCCCAGGGAGTGTACCTCGAGGTCACGTCCAAGTCGCTTAGCCTTCACGATGTCGCCACTGGCAACACGATTGGAGGCCATGAGGTGATCGGGCCGAGCAACGAGGTTAAAAACCAACAGAGGCACCGGCTGAACACTCTAGATCACAAGTTCAGGGGACGGCTCAGTACCCTCAACACCCACACGGAGGAAGACTACCCGGGGTACGACGAAAACTCCATGACGGACGAGGGCAGCATTCGTTCCGACAATAATTACAATTCGCCGCCTCTGTCGGCGCCCACCTCCGACGGAGAGGACGACGATTTCGACAAGGAGGAGGAGTACCTTCAGCTTCGCTACACGCAGCATAATTACGGCCCGGCCTACCGTCGCGTCGGGGTCTACGTGGACCAAACTGTGCTCACCTGCTACGGCGACGCAATCAAGCGACTTATCGCATTCTTTTATGACCCCGTCAAGGCCCACGGGGAGGAGGAGATACAGCTAAGAAGGCTCGAGGGCCTGCCCGACTTTGAGGAGGACGAGAAAAACTGGGACATTGATGTGCAGGTTACAAACACGCAAGTGTGCCTTCTCGAACAGCTTTATGAGTCTGAGAGCAGGGCGCTTGTGCTGAACGCCGACTTTGGGTACTTCCATAGGTGGAGAGGGTATCCGAATCACGGCACCAAGGGCTCAGGCAGCATCGACATGGTGATGGAGCTCTTGTGCCGCAGCATGTTCTTCGCCAATCAGGGAAACCTCCGACCCTCGGATGCAATAAGTCTTATTTCGCCGTTCAGGTTGAAGTTGGACATACAATCTCTGCTGCCATGTTTGTCGGTTGGGCTTGGTGGAACTCCAAGCGAGGCCGCTGTGATCAAGAAGACGGTGCTGCTATGGACCGAGCGGGCGGACCACTCGTCAGAGCTGAGCGAGCTGGACGCCCTTCACGGCGACGTTGAGAAGGCGGAGTTCGGGACCCCTGGAATGCAGACAACTTCCGGGCTCGTTGCGGGTGGCGGCGGGGACAGGTTTGACGTCTCCACCCTGATCGATTTGGGCTTAAGCTTGCCCGACATAAAGCTGATGGCGGTCGTCATCAAGGCGCTGATTACCGACTTGAAGCGTAGCAACAGTAGCTCGACGGAGGATGACGAGCTGGAATCAACCCAGCACTCGGCGACTGACGTGGACGACGACAAGAGCGCCGTAAGCTTTTCGTCTCCGGCAAGGAAATCTTCATCCAGGAGTACAAGCGGGTCGAAACCGAACCTTCTCTCCCCGAGTGTAATCGGTACGAAATCTCCTGGTTCGGAAACTCCGAACTCCGAAAAAAGGCTATCTCCCTCCTCGTCCTTCAACAATTTCAATAATATGCCAACCACGCCGTTTAAAAGTAGCCCTGGGCAGCTGAAGCAGCCGCTGGCCCCGCAGACCTCCTTCGCTGGCGTTCTGACCAACATGCAGGTGCTCATCGGACTTTCCCCCACTAGAATTTCCTTCATCAATAACGTGATGGGCATCCCCCTCTGCTCGGTTCTGCTCTCGGATATGAATGTGACGATGAGTAGAGTGCCGAGGCTTGAGGGGCTGCGCGTGTACGGGACGGTATCGCTTGGAGGCAGTTACTTTAACCATCTCGCCCACCGCTGGGATCCCTTGGTAGAAACAACCACCCTGGAGGTGGACGTGGCGAAGGAGCTGAAGTCGCAAAAGACGAAGGCAAAGGTGGCGCTGAAGGACCCGGTTAACATCAACCTTACCCACGCGCTACTTCGCCTCTGCGCTCACGATTCTCTCCTCACGGATCATGTCACTTCTTCCTCCAAGAGCCTCTCGCCTTACCTCATCCTGAACCGCTGCGGTGAGCGCTGCGTGTGCTACTTCCGACGTTCTGACGCAACAGTGGTGGAGGTGGGAGTGAACGACGACAACAACGGTCTGCCTCTCGATTTCAGGACCATAAGGGGCCAAACTAGGAGGTCCAGTCTCGTCGAGGGCTTGTCAAACAGCAGCAGCAAACGCAAGTCTCGCAAAATGCAGCTGCAAGGCGTGCAGACACACACGCTGGGCGTCAGCGTTACAATTAGCGGGTGGGTGTTTGAGAGCGCCAACTCCGTGCCCATGGACGTGGCCGGCATCCACACGATCAGGCTGCAGGCGATGGCCTTCAGGGAGGAGGCAGAGGGAAGGGGTAGGGCGAGAGGCCGGGGTGTGTTTGACCAGGACGGGGGCTTCGACGGCGGCGTCAATTTCGACACGGCGCAAGCACGGAGCCAGAAGCGATCCAGCAGCGGGGGCGGGGGCAAGCCTCCGGCACCACCGTTGCTCGTCGCAGAGGTCACCTTGAAGTCGGACGGGTCGAAACAGATTACGATCCGCTCGAGGGTCGCGATCCGGAACACCACCGGCATGCCAACTTTTGTCCGCCTCTCTCACAAGGAGAGCACATCCGGGAGCAGCATAATGCGCCGATTTAGCCTGTCCAACGGTCGCCAGGAAATCGTCAAGAAGCTCATTGGAGGGGAGGTCCTCTATGTTCCAATTTCTCTCGTCAAGCCTTCGACTGGAATCTGGGTGCGTCCGTCTGAGAAGTTTGAGTGGTCGCCCGTCGTTGACTGGCTCTCCGATTTGGAGGTCCAGGACAATGTCATATCCATGTCCACGCCCAAATCAGGCGTTCAGCACGAGAACGAAGGGATCGACCAGGTCAGCTCCAATAAATGGTCCTGCCAAATGGAGGTATCGCGGATGCTCTGGCACTCTGAATCGGACCGCGGAGTGCTGGGAGATATGGAAGATGAAGAGGCGGAATGGGAAATGCAGGATGACGCCGACGAGGACGAAGATGATAGGGCCAGGAGTAGGGGCGACTCTGCGCCCGCGACGATAGGTGCAGGCGGGAAGAGGAGGAACAGCAAGAAGGGCGGATTGTTTTCGTTCGACTCCATGTTCTCCTTCAATAAGAGTAGCTCCTCAGCCAACAGCGGTCCGAAGGATGAAAATGAGAGTGGGAATGATATGACCGCGGCGGACGAGACGACTTTGGTCGCAGATCACCAAAAGGTGTCGGTCACATCCGTGGAAAAGGATAGCGAATTGGTCGCCGACAACAGGCCAGCGCTGCTCTTTGTCCGGCCCTCGACGAACAACGGCCATAAATTAGCATCTGTCGTTCGCAAGGGCGACAGCCTCGTGTTGCACGTCCACGCCAACGACGGAGGCAGCAGCCACAGAATCATCAAGAAGGGCCAAGACGCCTTTGACAGCTTGCACGACGATTTTTACAGCAAGATGCCGAGCCTGATGCCTTCGTCCCTTGCGAATTCGAATGACAAGAGCAAGCGGCAAGCTTCACCGCTGCTGACGCTCAGTCTACTGCCACCCATGGTGCTGCACAATTTGTTGTGTATGCCGCTGTTGTATCGTGTGACCGACAGGCTCGGAGCTGTGGCCGCTGAGGGGGTGATTCCAATAGGCACCTCCTTGCCCTTATTCCGCCTCGATCTCAGAAAGAAGTTGTACCTCTCGGTGCGCGTTGTGAATTACGGCTGGTCTGAGTTTTCGAAGCTTCACACTCCTCGCTGCGTTCACCCCCACGTTCCCAAGCGGTACTCGGTGGAGATGCGGGGGGGCAAGCTGAAGAAACCGTCCGGAAACGGCTTCGTGGAGATGGACATTCCAACGCTGAAGCTCAAGACGATGGTGCACGGCCGGCATGTTCGCATTTACTCGCGAGTCTGGATTGTGAACCACACAGACTTGACCCTTCAATATCGTGAGAGTTCTGCAGCAGCTGGAGTCGACGCTCCGTCATTCTTGCGCAGCAGCATGCCAATTCTCACGCACAAGTCGTTGGGGGCCATAGGCAACACCTCGGCGGACGTCGAGAGGTACGTGGCTCACGCCGTTCGCGACTCCTACGGCTTTGGCCCCGATGACTACGACGATGAGAAAATAGAGTGGGCAGACAGCGCCAAAAGGGGCCAGCGGAAGGAGGTCGACTCTACCAAGGAGAAGACGAGCTTTTTCGGCAGCAAGAGGAGGAGCAGCGGCGGTGGCAGTGCGAACAAAGACATTGTTGGTGGAGGAGGAGCGGCTGAGATTGTGAAGTCCTCTCAGCAAGAGAGCACTTCGCTGAGTTCGTCAGCGGGGGGCATATTCGGAGGCGTATTTGGAGGAGGAAGGGACCGCAATGTGAGCGATCCGGCCTCCGAGATCAGCGTAGAGACTACTGGAAATCCAAAGCTGGGCCTAGACGAGGCGCTCGACGGCCTCGACGAGTTTGGTTTCGACGCGGAACTTCCGCCTCCGAACAACCCCCCCTTCATGATGAGGAAGAGGACGACAAGTGTCGGCGGCGAGGACAGCGCGAGCGTCGTTAGCGAGGACAGTGGATTTGGAAGCGTCGACCATAGGACGGAGGAGCTCCTGGACAGGGTGAACAAGTACAGGTCCAGCCCGACCATGAGCGGTTCGATGAGCGAGCTAAGTGAACGGACGAGCCAACGAAGCTCTCAGCAGATGATGGAGCGAAGGCGGGCCAGCAGCATGGAAGAGAGGCTGAAGCGCAAGTCTATTCTGTTGTCGAGGGAAACTTCCATCGCATTGCAGAAGAAGCTCGAGGCCAGGATGGACAGGACAGCCCTGGAGAAGAGGAAGATTCTCCACAAGAGGAGGGTCATCAACGGCATTACCATCAGGCTGCCCACGAACCATTTGAACCGAGTAACAATCGACGGAAGTCACAGCGACGACTCCTTGCACGATTTGTTCCACCAGGCGAGCTTAGTTGGCGGCTTGCGGTGGTCCGATGATAAGGGCAACTCGGTCGGGGTGAGGGAGAAGGACTACTTTTTCGCCTACTTTTCATCTAGCAGCGTCTGGGTCCCGGAGAGCGATGGCGGCATAGGCTTCATGTTCGGCGGCTACGCACCGCTTTCCATGAGCACTCAACTAGGGACCCTCGAACTACTCGACTTGCGACTCTGCCACAGGATTGAACTTCACGTCGCTTGGCAGCAGCTGGACCTGAACAACACCGGCAAGGGGAATGTGAAGCTGCCTCGGTACATTGACTGGGGCGAGGCCATCATGTTCTCGCCTCCTTCTACGCTCGGTATGCGCTTCCACCTGTGCACTAGGGTCTTGGATAGCGAGTGGAGCTCTCCATTCGACGCCAATGGGCAGAAGGAGGTGGTCAGCGGCTTGACGAGCTGTCTCACCTTGAAGCAGCTCAAGTTGAAGAAGAGGGTGCGAAATATCCAGCTTGCTGGAGGCTGGGGGGACGACTTGAGCGCTTCCACACCTCCGTTGACTGGCCTCGGCGGAAGGGCTGCCGTCAGGCGCACCTTGCAGGCGAACAGGGCTGGAGGTGGTCTTGCGAGGCTTGCTGAGGAGGGCGAGGGCGGAGGGAGAGACAGCTTCAACAGCTTGAGCGGCCTCGTCGGAACGGGGACTCTCGACGAAGACACGGAAAGCGACAGCGACGGCGAGGACAGCGACGAAGGAGAGCACAACTGGGGCGCGCCTCTTTCGAGCGGCTCCCCGGGGAAGGAAAGCGCAGGAAAGAAAAAGGTCCAGCAGAAGAGAACGACCGTCTACAAGCCTGCTGCAGTCTCCGGCGACAAGAAGAGTAAGAACCCAAGCGAGCGGAGGTGCCAGTACGACATCGGCGTCCACTGCGCGAGCGGAAAGGATGTATATTTTCGCACCACGGTCATCACGTTCTTGCCGAGGTACGTTTTGGTGAACGATCTGAGGGTACCCATTGAGATCACCCAGTTCAACTGCGAGGAGGACTGGCGAATGTCGGTCCCAGGCGGCACGAGCACCGGCTTCCACTGGCCCTTCAAAGACAAGGCATTTTTGATGAGTTGCAGGCTTCTGTCGGACGGTTTCAAGTCGCCATCCTGGACGTGGTCCGGGGAGTTCAGCATCGACACTCTCGGCGAGGTCGCGCTTAAGGTCCGCCAGAAGTTCAGGAGGAGCGAAATCTTCTTGATCAGGGTCGTTGTCAAGATCATCGACGCCAGCATAGTCGTTCTCTTCGAGCAGGTTGACGAATTCGTCCCTTACAGGATTGATAACGAGACCTCGCACAGGATTCGCTTCAGGCAGGGTATATCAGACGAGAGCAAGAACAGCTTCGACTACATGATGCCGAGGAGCAGTATGCCCTACTCTTGGGACTTCCCGATGGGCCACAAGTCCCTTCAGATCGAGTTCCAGCAAAGAAGCAAGTGGGTGACGAGGGAGTACAAGCTCGACGCCTTGCACGACCACTCAAGGGTGAAGCTCACCAGAAGCTTGCCGAACCTGAGCGACCCCGAATTTGAGGGCTTCCTTGAACGAAGGCAAGGCGGGGTTTTGGAAGCGGCCGGAAAGTGGGCGAGGGTCTACTGCGTGCTGAAGGCTTCGACCATGTACATCTTCCGGCCTCCTAAGACGGGCGAAAAGAGCGGAATGCTGAACAGGAAGAAGACCGAGAGATTGGATTTGTTGGGAGTGCTGACGGTCGGACCAGGCGCGCAGTTTAGTCTCATGAAAGGGGGCTTGGGAAACAAGGGCAACAGCAATAATAATAACAGCAACCTTAATCTGAGCAAGAATCAAATCAAGCAGTGCGAGACTGTGCAGAGGAGCTGGAGCAGCAAGTTCACAACGGAGCTGCAGAAGATGGCCGAGTCCGCCATCGCGGTGAACGGCGGCGTCGGGGGCGGTGGAGGGGGAATTTTCGCCAGCGGCGGCGACTCCGGAGTCAGCGCTGCTGCGGCTGCGAGGAAGAGGGAAGAGGAGCGCTCCACTACGATAGCCGTGTTGCTCCAGCGTTACTTGAAGGACGAGGGCAGAAAAGGCGGCTACTTCAAAGCAAGGATAATCGACGACGTCCAACCTTCCTCCAATATTTCTCCCCTGACTGGGCCGGCGAGCTTCGGCAGCGGCAGCGGCGGAGGCATGGGCGGACTCAATGGAAGTGGACCGGGGACTCCTTCCCAGAGCAACCGCAAGAATATGCAGCGAAGAAGCAGCTTGTTGAGCACGAGCGGTCGCAGGGCAAGCTTGCATAATCTGGGTGGTAGCGAGGCCGGCTTTGGAGCCAAGCCTACCTCACGATTTTTCATGAACGGCAGTGATTGGATTGGCCTAATCATCAAGCTTGGCATCTGCGGCAATAGGGGCAAGGCGTTGTCGTGCTGCAACGACTTGATGCAGCGTGGCTACCTGGCTCTTAGCGACACTGTTTCAGGAGGGGCCGATGGGGGGTCGTCTGCCGACGGATCAGGGACGCCGGGCCCGGCTGGAAGGAGAGGCAAGAGGATGAGTTTGCAACTTTCTTCCCACACCCCTCGGAGGCTGAGGCTGGAGAGCAACATGAGTAGCGGAGCGCAGAGCCGCGGCAGCAAATCGAAGCGCTCTATATCTCCAAAGAGAGACGGATCGGGCGCAGGCATGGGGGGCAGCAGCGTGTCTGGAAGCGAGCGGAGTGCCGGGGGAGGAAAGGGAAGCAAGGGAAGGAGATCGACGACGGTCAATACCTCCAGTGCCTTCTTCCCCTCTTCTGGCAACATGGGCGGCGACAGTGACGCCGCGAGCAAGAGCAAGAAGGGAACGCTGCTGATCGATTTCTTCCAAGACAGCGCGACAGTCACTTACGTCTTGTTGGCGCCAACGAGGGACGAGGACATCAATTTGGGCGGGTCCTCCCAATTCGAGGTGGCGACGGTGACTGGTAACACGCACAGGTGGCGCGCTAAGATCCCTAGTCAGATGAAGCAGTGGGTCGTCGCGTTGAGAAACGCTGCTGATAACGCCGCCTTGAGCATTTTGACGTTCAAGCCGGAGAATGAGGGCTTGGCGATTCCGGATCAAGTGCAGAGATCTGAGAGCAAGGACGCGCTTTCTTCTCTCCTCAAGAAGACCGGGGTCGGCGGGATGAGCAACCTGGGGTCGAATGAGAAGGGGTTTAACGAGGAGGTGACGCTCGACGTCCTGCTCGCGAAAACTTACGTCAAGGTCAAGGTCAAGGCGGACGGCCCGACTAAGGTGCTGGAGCTTTCTGAGGAGGGAGGTGGAGCTGACGACGGCTTGGACGTAAATGACGAGGTCGAGGGAGCGTCAAGAGCCGGAATGATGAAGAAGGGATTTTCGCAGCGCAGCTTGACGCAGGTATTCGGCAGCAAGGGAGACAAGGGGTCGCAGCCAGACTCCGACGAAATGACAAAGATGAGATTCGAGGGAGAGCTGATGTTCAGTCTTGGCGTCTCTGTTATTGACAAGGCGAGGGAGAGTACTAGCCACAGGCCGAGGGAGCTCGTGTTCTTGACTATGGGAGATGTGAAGGCCATCACCAGAAAGAGCCTCATCAGCACGGAGATGAGTCTGACCGTCGAGAAGCTACAGATAGACAACCAACTGCACGACTGCTACAACCCGACGATAGTGAAGGCGAGACCTCTGAGTCGCAAGAAGGTTCTGAAGGTTACCAAGAATGCCGGTGGTGGCGGAGAGGACGGGGACAGCGACGGCGAGGGGCAGCTCCTTCACATTCCGGGTCTGGAGCCTCGCCCGTTGGACCGACCTCCGGCCATGCACTTTTTTGCTTCGAGAAGTTTCGTTGACGCCAAGTCCGTCTTATTCTGGGACGTCGTGACGTTGTGGCTGCACCCGCTCGACGTCAAGTTGGAGGAGAGACTCCTCTTCCAGGCGCTAAAGCTGAAGGACGCCGTTAGGGTCAAGAGCATCGGAGGAACCAGGGTGCTGGCGCTCACGGAAAAGAAGGAAAAGGGAGACGAAATGAAGCATGGGGCCTTCGCCATGAGCTACAACTCAACCATCTCCGGCGGAAGCCAGCACTTGGTAAGGGGCAAAATGGACACTTCCGAAGCAGTCGCGTACGGGAGAAAGAGAAAAGTCTTCGTCAATTTTTTGCACCTGCACCCCGTTGATATATCCTTGAGCTTCAAGGGGGGCGGCGTCAGGAACAGGAAGGGGGAGCTTGGCGGCGTTGGTGAGATGGCCATAAGCGCCATCGGCGGACTTGACGACACACGACTTAAGCTTGGTGCTCTCCAGATCAACAACGCATTCGGTAGCAAGAGCGACCTTGTGGACAGGATTGTGAAGCACTACATTTTCGCGTCGATGAAGCAGGTCCATGTTCTCGGCAACGTTGAGTTCTTGGGCAATCCGGTGGGCCTGGTGAACAATTTGGGAACGGGGGTTAGGGACTTCTTCTACGAACCGATTGACGGCCTGACGCAGGGCGGGAAGCTGCAACCCTTCTTGGAGGGCTTGAAGAGGGGCACCACTAGTCTCGGGTCGAACTTCGGAGAGGGCGCCTTCAACACCATGAGCAAAATGACTGGAGCCCTGGGCGAGGGAATTGCCCACATCAGCTTTGATGAGGACTACCAGGCCAACAGGAGCGCTGGGAGACTCAGGGAGGCAAAGACAGCCAGCCAGGGCTTGCGAAGGGGAATCTTCGAGTTCGGAGAGAGCCTCGGTGACGCCGTGGGTGGAGTCGTAATGCAGCCGATCCGAGGAATGGAGAAGGAGGGCGGAATCGGATTCGTCAAAGGTATCGCCAAGGGTGTCGTGGGCGTTCCCGTGAAGAAGGTTGTCGGCGTCTTAGATTTGGCGAGTAGGGCAACCGAGGGCGTCAAGAACGAAGCCAAGAACATGAGGGCGGACGTGGTGCAGGGAAGCAAGGGCGACGAGAAGGAGGGCAGGATCAGGCACCCAAGAAGCTTCGGAAAGCGCGGGGAGTTGATCGAGTACGACGCGCACAGCGCGAGAAAGCAGAAAGTCCTCGCGAGGGTTGCCGGAGGAAAGTACGCGAATGAGCACGTGAGTTTGGATTGGTTGGTGAAAACGCTGCAAGCTCCCGTGAGGAAGAACACAGTCTTCAGTGGAAACGACTATGACCTGGAAAAGATGGTTGCGGCCGCAATGGTGGACGAGGAGGAGAGGGTAAAGAGGGGTGGAGGCGTCAGCGGCGCCAGCGGATTCTTCACCGGAGACGTATTTGACGACGAGGGAGCAGGCAACGGTTCGGACAACGATGAGGAGAACTTCAGCTTCGAATATTCCGAGCGGTACATAATCTTGACCAACAAGAGACTCATGTACTTGAGCGAGGATAGAGGAACGACGAGCGTGCAGGTGAAGGAGCTGAGGGAGGACGGGGAGGAGAGTGGAGGCAGCACGGCAGACTTGCAGGAGCTGCTGACCCAGAGCAAGCCCAAGATTATTTGGATTGTGCCTCCTTCCTCCATAACGAAGCTCCGGATCGAGAGGAACGGCATCAGGGTCATGCTGAACGAGGCAGTACGCTATAACGGAGGTCCAAGCGAGAAGAGGTTCGAGGTTTTGCAGGACCTTGTGCCGACTGTCCACGACCTGAAAAGTCAGGAGGTCCTGGTGTTCAGCTCAGTCTGCGAGAAAACGCTGGGGGTCTCCCTGGCCGCGTGCCAGCATCTGTACCCCCCCGCGAGGAACGTAGTGGTGGAGGGCGCGCTGCAGCGGAGCAAGGCGCTTTTAGGAAGCGTCACAGAGACGTACTACTACTGTCTCTGCGGGAACGTTCTCTACGAGTACGCGAGCCTGGATAAGGCCTCACACAGAACGCTGAGGATGGTTGTGCCCTTGAGTAACGTAACCATCATGCTCAATCCTGGAAGGGACATCGTCTTGAAGCCGATTCCTCCGGCGGTTAGCATCGCGGTGGCGACAAGGAGCACCAAGTTTCACCTCTCCGCCGCCATAAATAAGTTAGGAAGCAGGATTGACAAGTTCAAGGACCATTTGAAGGCGGACGACGACGATGTCGACGACGACGACGACGTGGGCGGCGGAGGAGACGGCAAAAAGCCGTTGCTGGCGAGCAGCAGAGACGAGATCGTTCTGCAGCCGGCTGATCGTGGATGCGGGGCCACATTGGAGGAATGGTACAAGGGGATACGCGAGGCGATTGTGATAGGGAACGAAGACAGGTCCGTGGCGACAACTAGCTTATTCATAGAATGCAACGGTTTGAGCAGAAGAGAGATGAGCAGTCTCTCCAGCAGTCTAGTCGGGGAGCTTAATGCTCAGCGTTTTGGAGACGAAGAGTATGAAGGGTTTGGAATCGTGGATTTGGAATTGCTGTCAGGATAAAGTTTTATAGAAGAGTTAGAGTTGAATAAATAATGTAAATAAAAGTAGATATTGTGAACACTAAAAGATAATTCCGTTGTTTTTATCATGTTGTGTTGTCGGGAATGTGCTCTGCTCTGCTTTCACTCAAAGAAACTGCCAGCCCCGTACACACTTTTTCCTGACGATTTCTGGACAGTAGGACCACTGCCACTGTCGCTGGTGTTACGCGCATCCTTCTGCTCGTCCTTGTCAAAACTCGTGCTATTAAGCCCGGCCAAAAGGGAATCGGGAGTAAGCAAGGAAGAGCCGCCGAGGCCACCAAGCCCACCTCCGAGGCCACCAAGCTTTCCACCGAGGCCTCCTAGACCACCCAGAGTGCCACTCCCCAACCCACCAACCGATGACGACTTGGGAGGGGAGCTGCTGGCCGCCCCGGAGTTCCAGAGGTCGCCTTCGTTGTCCTCCATGACGAAGTCTGCAATGTCGGAAGGAAGGAGATTCATCATGTCGAAGTTGTCGGAGCCGCCAAGCAAGTCTCCAGCAATCTCGTCACTGTCAGAGATGCCGGAAGAAGATCTGCGAGGGAGACTGCTGGAAGAACTTGCGTGGGAGAGTCCAATAGAAGGGTTTCCCCCACCAAGCAAGCTCTCGAGATTCATCCCCTCGGCGCCGGTGAGGGGGGACGTCAAACTCGGGGGTGGAGAGGGAAACGGCAACGAGGAGCCACCCGAAGAAAGCACGGAGTGGTTCGGCAGTGCGCTTCCCCCGACCGGAGAAGGCTGAGGGGTCGACGGAAGAGGCTGGTTGAGACCGGGCGGCGACATCATGCCGGGCGGAGGAAGAGGCAAGGGTTGGGGGTTCGGGGGAAGTGGGGGAAGATTCTGATTGGAGACTCCCGGGGGAGGAAGAGGCGGGTTGTTCGAGTCCGTTGGAGGCAGCAGTGACTTCATCACGATGAAGTCCATGTTGGCCTCGCGACGCAACTCAAAATCAGAGTGAAGGATGCAGAAGCGAGCGACGTCTGAGGGAGACGTGAAGACTCCCTTGATTCCCATCTCGTCGGTGAGGCTCATGGCAATTAGCCACTGGACCTCCGCCACGCCCTTCTGAAGCAGAATCAGTTCCTTCACCTTGTTGAGCTGCTTGTCCTGCTCCTTCTTGACTTCCAGCTCGAGCTTCCTGGCCTTCTTCTCGGCCTTGGCCTTCTCCTCCGCCTTCTTCTTCTTCTCGCGCTTTACCTCCTCCTTGGCCTTCTTGGCCTCCTCCTTCTGGGCCTTTTCCAGCTTGACCGCGAGCCTCTTGGCTTCCTCCTCGACCTTCCACCTTTGTTCGATGATTAGCTTCTCCTTTTCGAGTCTATCCTGCTCCATCTTCAACGACATGAGTTTAGCAGTCTTGAGGGCCTCTTCCTCCTGGCGCTGTTCCTCCTCCAAAATTTTCTTCGCCTGGTTTTCTTCCTCAAGGCGTTGCTCCTCCAGGAGCTTCTCCTTGGCTTCCTCGGCGTTCTTTCTGGCAAGTTCTTCCTGCTCCTTCTTCAGCTTCTTCTTGGCCACCGCAGCGCGTTTCTGCGCCTCGTCCTCCCTCCTTTTCTCCTCTTTTTCTGCGAGGGCCTGACGTTGCTGCTCCGCAGCAAGCGCCCTGCGCTCCTCCTTCGACAGGGATCCGGTGCCGGATCTGACGTAGGTCTGGGGGGACGCATTAGAAGACGATGACTGCGATTTCCTGAGGGTTTTCTCTGTGATGAGCCTGGGCGGAGTGCCCGCGCCAGCTCCCTCCTCGCCCTCCTCTTCGTAGTCCCTAGAGTCAGATCGGAACTTGACCGACTTGCTCGAATCCTTTCCGGCCGCAAAGCTGTCGTCGGTCTTGAGGCTAGCAAAAAACTTCGGGAACATGTCCTCCTCGATGGCCCCCACTGGTTTGCTGTGGCCTCGAATGTTCGTCAAATGCGCGCGAAAGCCGCCAAAATTACTCTCCAGGTAAGTCTTCGCCTCGCTGGACATCAAGTACTGCTGGACTGAAGTATTATTCAAATCAACCCCCAACGGAAGGCTGGCGCACCTCACGGCGTTTCTGTCTTCGTCGTGTCCCTCGAGGTTTCCAAACATATTCTTTCTATGGACAAGCTTGGGCAACGGGACGCGAGGTGTTGGAGGAGTGGTTCTGGTCTTCATCATGTCCGCCACTCTCGTCTTGGCCCAAGCGTCGAGTTGAATTAAGTCAGGGCTCGAAGAGGTGATGTGCTTGAGGTCCGACTGGAGCTCGTCATAACAGCTGATGATTGGCCTTTGCCAAGTAGCCTCCACCCTCAGCATGTAATCGTGGCGGTAGAGGACGTCCAGAGAGACGAAGTAGAGGTAAACGAAGGCCATGAAGATGAACAGGGAAGTGATGAAGACGGTCAAGGGCCTACATTGGTACTTGAGCACGTCCATGGAGCTGATGCAGTGTTCCATGTCGGCTTCACTGGCTGCGTAGCCGATCTTCATAGACCTCGACTCCACGTACAGACCCTTCTGTGGGCGTCCGTAGAATGTTTCCGCCACGATCATGTTGACGTTGAGGTGGGTGTACGAGAACGGCTCTCCACACTCTGGCCAGTGCTCAATTTCAATGTCGATGTGCTCTCCATATTCGAGGACGAAGTCGTGTCGAGCTTCTTCGCAGTTGACAATGTTGAAGCCTCTGGAGTGGCACTCGGCCGGGGTGCCTCCCCAGCTGGGATGTCCCCATCCGTACTTCGCTCCGAGGCGGGCCTTTATCTCGTCGAAGTAGGGAATGTAAGAATAGTCGAGCGGCGGGAACATATCGAAGATGCCCAAGGGCTGGGCGAAGGTCCAGATTCGTTCCTTGGTAGGCCTGTTGATTCGCGTCTGCAGCTCGATATGCTTAATTTTGATTTGATGCCCGCCCGGATTGGAGAGCCTGACCTTTTTAGTGACCTTCGCCTCTCCGTCGTAGGACGGCAGGCCGGGCTCGAACTTGAGCATTTTCTCTCCTTCCCAGACGACGATGTCAGAGGCCTTTCCGTTCTCCTCCATCGGTAGAGCCGAGAAGGCGAGGTAGTTCGACACTCCACGACCCCGAAGCGTGACTTTCTCCAATCCGGTGAGGTCGTTCTTGATGTACAGGTCAGTGTGGAAATCACCCTGTCCCCACGGCTTGAAGAAAATCGGCCCGATCCTCTTGACCCCGTAAGCGTCCACCTGGACGCTCTTGAAGGCGTCGAAAGAGACCGCGAATGGCTGAGGCTTTGTGATGCGGTACATCGAACCCTCCTCGTTCTCAGTGCTAATGGGAGTTATGGGTGCAAAGAGGGCAGTGGGAGTGGTCGTCTCGCCCTTGACGCCGCAGCGCCTGCCGCAGCCACGGAGCAGCATGGAAATACCGTGGATCGACTTCATGACAGGGGTGCCCGGTGGTGTGCGCACCGACGCCCCGTAACCAGCCTGCAGGATCGGAGTCCTGTCCGACCACGAGAGCATGAACCAGCTGCCGCCCGTATACCAGCTGTTGGTCTGAATGTTCTTGGTCTGGATCCAGCAGCCCTCGTCGTTGGGCAGCTGAATTAACGAGACCGAGATCGGATCTCCGGAGGGATTCTCCACGAACACGTACCCTATGCCTTCGCTTCCGACCCTCGTGTTCTCGAACACGACTTCCCCTACGCGGCAACGAGCGAAGCGAGCCAAATGGAAGGTAGGTTGTGTTGTCAGCGTTAGAAATGGCGCTGTTGATTTTGAGCGCTTTTCCTCGCACGTTCTCACCTTGCTTCGCCAAGTTAACCTTGGGGACGCTCAGCCTGCTCGTGACGATGAGAGGCGGGCTGGTAGTCGGTTCGGCCACGTCGGGGGTCACCGTTATGGCGGTTGCGAGGACGTTCAGGTCGTGCTTCTCGTACTCTTGCCAGGCCGACTTGGCCTCCTTCCATTGTTGGAGCTGAAAGAGGTTGACTTCGTTCAATTGCCGGGTCTCCTTCATCGCGTCCACGAACTTCTCCACAGCGGTGTAGGCCCTCTTCTCGATCTCAACTTCCTTCGTCGTCTCCGCCTTGGTCTTGATCATGCTGGCGCAGCCTTCCTGGTTGATGTCGTTCTTCTGCTCCATGAAGATCTTCGCACACTCCCAGAACATGACCTCGCGAGTGAAGGTGGTGTTGCCCTGATCGAAGATGTCCTCTCCGCACTTTAGCTTGTGGTACAAGCGCGCAACGGGCGCCGGGTCGCCGTCGACAGGAATCGGTTTGTTGTAAGCTTCCTCGTCGCTGGGGTAGTTCATGAGGTTTCCGTAAAAATTGGTGTAGTCCACCTGGAACCAAGGGTTACAACTCTTGACGTTCTCGACCTTCACGACGTCGTTGAACGTGCTCTTGACGACCAGATCTATGTACGGCTCCAACCCTACCTCGTCGTTTATAAGATTTTTGACTCCATCAATTTGCCCACCGTTGATGATCCCAGTCCTGTAAATCGGGGTCATCTTGAGCGTCTGGATTTCGTCCCCTGACTTCGTTCGGGTGGGGACCATCTTGTTGAGGTGCATGTAGATCTTGTGAATGTAGGGATTGGAGGGGTTCATGCTGAAGAAGTTCTCGCCATCGCGAGGACTCCGAACTTTGGACAGCCTCGCTTTTATCCGTTTGAGCTGTTGGTGTTTACGTTTGTGGAGCGACGTGTTAGAGTTATGCAAGTTTGATTGAACCCCGCGTAGTCGCCTCACCTTCTCCTTCGGTGTGAAGTGCAGGTTGCTGAGCTTCTCATTGTCCCCCCTCTCCGCCGTGAAGTACTTCTCGAACTCGAAAGGCCCGACCTCGAACTGCCCCATGACGCTCTCGTACGTCACCGCGACTTTGAAGGTTTCCTCCTCGGTGTTGAACTCGAGTCCCGTGCCGATGAATTTCGTGGCGTCGCCTCTGAGGACGTCTGAGTCGCCGGTCCAGCACTCGACGTCGAGCCTGACCTCTCCGCCAGGAGGTATGACGACGACGTCGTTATTCTTGCTACTCTTCTTCGCGGGGTTGACTTTGTTCAGCTTCTTCTCGAAGCGGCCGTCGACAGATATCAGCACCCCCTCCCCCTGGCCGGGCGTCTTCGTGGGCATGACGGCGATGTTGTTGTTGTTGGTCTTCTTCCACTCCTTTTTGGGCTCGAGGACCACGCCGCCGCGCTTTTCCTTTTCAAGGGAGTGCGAGTTTACTTGGACGCTGGCGTATTTGTCGTAGAGGTATTCGAGGTCGCTCTTGGAGGTTGAGGAGAAGCGCACGTCGAGGACGTTTATTTGGGTGGTGTAGGAGTGGGAGACTTCGGAGATTATGTTCGAGTATGGGGAAAGGTTGAAGACGTCGAGGACGGACTTTTTCACGTGTCCGGGTCTGTATTGGGGTTGGGTTAGCTTTCTTTGAGTGTTAGTTTTCTTGGGAAGAACGTAAAACGAACTCACCTAATCCTCAAACTCTCAACTTCCCCTCCGACCGTCAAATTGACTTGCACAGGATTCGGGTTCCTGACCCAAACGCTCTTCGTCTTCTTCACGTTCCCCGCCAGCCCCCCCATGTCCACGACGACCCTGTTAACGTTCTCCACGTCGCTGGAAGAGTAATACAGTAGGTCGATGTAGTTGTTGAAGATCTTGCTACGGGGCCTCTCGGGTTCACCTACGTCGACGATCACGCGGCCGGAGTAGAGGAAGATCGGAACCCAGTGACGGCTGACGTCCGTGACGAGCCACATACCGCATTCTTCGTCCTCGCTTATTTGCGAACTTCGAGGAGCGGAGCGAAGCGGACGAGTTAGAATATTTAGTAGTGACATGATACGATATTTGTCAATCGTCTTTTCTCCTCACCTTTCCCCATCATAAACGTACTCAACCTCCCAAAACTCCATAAACCCCCTCTCCCCTCCCCCCCCCCAAACCTCCACACACTCACTCGTAACATCTTTCATCCTCACTCCCTCCTTGAAAACGTTATAAACCTTCATCTTTCTTTCAACCCTCCCTCCGTCTACACGAATAAAAATATCTTCATCGTGCCATGCTATACCACCGTATTTACATTCACCTTTGACGTTAGTTATTATTTCTCCGCCTGTTTGGTTACCGTTTAAATGTATTTGGGCGGAGAAATCACCTTCTGAGACACCGGTGAATTTTACGCGGACGGAGGAATGGGAGAAGGGGGAGATGTGAAGGTGGCCACCGTCGACGGTGAAGTGAGGGGAAGTTGAACGGATGGACGAGAGGGTTATGGGGTTTGAGGAGGGGTTGTAGAGGCTTATTTCGAGGTGGGCGAGGGAGTCTTTGCGGGTTAGGATGCCGAAGTCGAGGAGGGGGGTGTGCGCGATTTTCGGGATTGTGTGGATGGTTATGGGGAGGGTGTAGGTTTTGGAGGAGTGGACGAAGTTTATGTTGCCCAGGGTTTGGACACCGAGGGTGCTAGGGGAGGTGAAGGTAATGTGAAGGAGGGAGTTTTTCACGGTTGGTGTGAGGAGGGGGGTGCTGGAGGAAAGGTCGGAGACGGGGGGGAGAGAAAGGGTCACCGTCCTAGACGTAGAGGGGAGGAGGGTGTAATAACCCGATTTCGATTTCAGGTCCAGATCATTAGGGATGGAGAGGAGAGGTATGGTTAGGGTTACGGTCGAGATGGAAGTATAGAGGGTCAGGACCGTGTTCGGAGTCTCTACTGCTGTGTCGCCTTGGATTTCCTCTTCACCTTCATCAGGCGAAAGGGGCAGGTAGACAATTTTAAGAGTGTGGCTCGACATCGGAGCGAGAGTATGAGGCGAAAACGGCGGCAACCTCACCCCAACAGGCGTGTCCGAAGTCAGGGAGAGCAGCGTGAACTCCTCGGGGGAAGTGTTCCTAACCTCAATCGTCGAAACGATGGGAACGCACTCTTCACCTATGAGGAGTTTTACTGTGTCAACCTCGATGCCGTCACCGTAATGGGTTACGATATCTTTACCCATGTCATCCAAATCCTGCTGCATTATAGCGACCCTAATTCTGGTCTCCTCCAGCTCCGTCTCGTATTCTCGTATCTCGTATTCTAGTTGACTGTCAGTCAACTCCTGAAGCGCCTCAGCAATCTTCACTTTGGTCTCCTCGAGCTCCCTGCGGATCTCGTATTCGAGGTTACCTTGAGAGTCGACGGCGATGTTGGCAGTGTGGGGGGGAGGTGCGGAAACGTCGTTGGCGGTGTTGTAGGCTAACAGTAGAGGTGGGATCAAGACAGCGAGCTGGAGGAAGATGAGCAGGAAGGGGAGACGGGCGGAACGGAACATCATTCTAGTGGATGTGTAGTGGGTGGGGATGGGAGTGGGGTGAGGTGGGAGATGGAATCGGGCGGAGGGGGGGAGGAAGGACAAGGCGTTAGAGAGCGATTTCTCTACAGGAAAAGGGGCACGACGAGAAACATAGAATGGTTGTGTGGTACCTCCTCGAGCGTAAGTACTAACCTTAATCTAGCAAAAGTCAGTGTTCTATGTACTTGTAACGTTAAATAAAATAAATCCTCCTAAGTGTTGTTGTAGTATTATACTGTAATATATTAAAATGGCGTTTAAAGGCACTGATTAATATCAATTTGTATAGAGATATGAGAACGGGGTCGGGGGGCTTGGACAAGGGACTTAGTGCCAAATATTGTGAGAAAACGTCGCCTTTTAATCGTTTATTATTGAAAAACAGTTGAGGGTGTGTTTATGAATCGGTATTATAATATATAATAGCCGACGAACGTATCCTGTTGACAGTCCCTTCAAAAAGGTTAAGGTGACTGAATTAAGATGAACTGCAGAGGGCCTGGGCAAAGGGTGGGATCAGGTGATCCTCCTGGCCTTATTTTCCTCATCCCTTTCTGGTATACACCGTCATTTAAATATATTTATCTTTAATAAATAATTATATAATTAATCATTACACGTGGAATTAATACACATTATTATAACGTACGTAACGGTAATCAATAATATAGGAGAGAATCCATTCCCAACATCTCCCGAATATTTCCTTAGGCAGTCGTCGGAGGCTGAGATACTGTCTACACGAACGCTTACGTTGACATTCTCTTCCTTCTCTTCCTTCTAGCATCCTTACTTCTTAAATCTTCCAAATATCGTATATATTCCTTCCCCCCCTGCCCGTTCTCTCCTCCTCTTAAACCTCCTCTTAAACCTCCTCTTCTCCCCCTCCCTCTCCCCCTCTCCCCCGATGTCCCGTCCCTCCTCCCGTAAGCGTTCCGAATCCTCTTCTCTCCTCTCCTCCATCCGTTCTTTAATTTCCCCCCCGACCCCCGCCCCCAAGCGCCGTAGGAAGAAGAGGATATATTACGCGAAACCTAGTCAGTGGAAGGTGTCGGATTTCTGGCCGGAGGAGGAAGGGTGGGGGGGAGAAGGAAGGGAGAGGATTGATTCACAGAGCTCTTTCGAGTCTTATGGTGAGAGAAAGAGAACAGATTTTATATTTTTGTTTACACGTGAGCCGACTTTCTAACCTTTCCTTCCTTCAGATTCAATAAAATCGTCTCCTCCCCTCTCGGTCCTCGACTCAATGTCTCAGTTCTCCTCTCTACCTCCTCCCCTCCATTCAATCTTCCAATCCCGTTCTCCCTTAGACAGATATAGTCGAAGGGATAGAGCTCGAGCTCAATTAGTCACAGGAGGTATAAAAGCGACGATTTTAGAGGAGATAAAAAACAAGGCCAACGAGGAAAGAGAGAGGAAAGACGTAGAGGAACCTTTGGATACTTTAGAAGGTAAAATGTCTCAAGCTGCTTTCCGGATTATATACTCGGAGATGACGGGAGGTTCGGGGGCGGGGATTAAAGTTTTGAAGCACCCTAGGTCTTCGGGACAGCCTCGTAAGATCCGGATTAAGTTCAAGGAGATTGAGGGGAGTAGGCTTTGGCTTGGGGATGAGATTGAGGAGGAGAGTAGCGATGAGGAGAGCGTGGGGGGGGATGAGTTCGGGGAGGAGAGCGGGTGGGATCATAAAGAGTTGAAGTATAAGGTTGTTAATAAGAAGGAGAAGGGGGGGGGGGAGAAGGGGGAACGGACGAAGGGGGAGGCGACGAAGGGGGAGGGGCCGTACCTGCATTACAGGGGTGGGTTCATGAATAGGACGAAAAGGAGAATGGATTTGAGCACGCTGGTGGACGTTAAGAAGGGAATACAGACGGACGTGCTGCGGAGGGAGGGGGGGAACCAGTACAAGAAACACGCGTTCTTGAGCTTGCTCTTCGAGGGGGAGGAGGAGAGGAGCCTGGATTTGGAGGTCGCGGATGGCGACGTTCAGGTCAGGGATAAATTGCTGCACGGGTTCAAGTTCATAGTTCTCAAGAACCAGGAGTTCAAGAAGGCGATGAGAGCGCACAGCTGGGACTTGGACGAGAAGGCGACGAACAAGAAGATGAGGGAGGCATGGGTGGGGAAGAGCAGGGCGGGGGAGAACTCGGACGGCGTCAAAGTCGAGATCGGGCCGTGGCTCAAGCAGAGGGAGATCCAGAGGGAACGGGAGCGAGCGGGGTCGGTGTCCACCGAGACCATTCCAGACGAGAAGAAGATAGAGGAGAACTTCAATGTCATCAAGGACGACGATTTGGGGTTGCCGCAGGAATTTGTGGGGCTGTCGAGAAACAGCAGCTCGACTAGCGAGCTCAGCTTCTCGACCGCCCTGGGGAACGAGGAATGTGGAGGATTCATGGATAGTGATTTAGCAGCTGGCGCTGGGGGTATACCACGCCAGAAGGCAACTGTCGGAGGGTTCTTGGGAGGAGGACGTGGCGGTGGAGGAGGAGGAGATGATCCAGGGATAGGCCTAAGCCTCGAGATGGAAGCCTAGCACGGGTTCATTCATTCTATTTTCATAAAATTCTATCTTTTTGTTAACTCCATTTCCGATTCAAGAAGTCGCATGCGTCCATTGGCCCGACGTCGTCAGATTTCTCGTTTGTGTTCCCCTTAAAGCTACTGAACACTTTCCCCCCCCGACCCTCCGCTCCTATCCCTACCCCCTTTGAATCGAACCTCTGCCTACTAGCACCCGTATACAGCTTTGTGTCGGTCAGTTTTTTGAAAATGTAATCCTCCCTATCCTCCTTTTTAACGGCGCCTTTCTGCCCAGGGACTGCGACAAAACGAGAGACGCGATCCGGTGAGTTAGTAGCATAAGGAAGATGGAGAGCACTCCTGCACTCCCGCGCCTCTCCTCGATGTACCTCACCTACGCTGTCGCCGTTGCCGAACTCTTCTTCGAGGAAACGGAATAGCTGCTCTTCTTGGCCAGCCCATTTATCGACGAGATCGTCTATCAAATGAATTTTTGAGGGGAGGTGAACTACAAGAAAGTCTATCAGCTCGTCTCGTACAGTTTCGTTGAACTGCTGCTCGGCTGTCACTTCCCCTCGGCTCCATTTGTTGTCCCACCCCCAGTCCTTCGGAGGCTCCTTGAGAACCTTCCCCGTCTTCTTCTCGCGGATTTCATATGTGCTCTTGACAGGATTGTAGAACTGCTCGTAATCTGTCGGATTGTTGTTGACATTTCCCCACGCAAACGACGTCGGGTTGTCGTTGCCCGACAAGGCCCTCACAAGGAGCCTCTTTCCGGACGAAGAAATTCTCGCCCGTTCCTGCTCCGCGCCAAAGGAACTTCCGAAGCTGCTGTTGGAACTGTCGTGCCTTCTCAGGATCTGGGTCCGCTTGACATCTGGTGGGGCATCTTCGAGGGGCGGAGGAGGAATATCGAACCCTGACATGGTTCTTCCCCCCTTCGCTGAGTTTGATTCGTCTGTTTTTCAGCAATTTTTCCCTTTGCAGTCCTCCTCTCCTTGCTTGTGGCGCCGCAAATTGTGCGACAACATTTCCAGAGGTAAAAATAGAAGGCATGACGATGCGGAAAACGCTGTATTTTAAGTTATTCGCCATGATCTCTTCAACTTTCCGCTGTTAATTTCACCTGCCGCACCCAAAGCGAACGGACATTTGAAGATTCACACTTTAAGGCGAATGGCCATTCGCCTTAAAGTGCAAGTCCCCCTCCCCATTGACTAACTCAACCCCACTCCGAGCAGACGAGCGCATTCACCACCCCCCACGTATCATATGGAATCTTCGTCCTCTACTACTCCGCACTCGCACTTCATGACCCCTGCGAATGAGATGCACGACCCTGATGTTGAAAGGGGCTCTGATGAAGTCTCTCAGGGGGGATTCAGATGGCGCTGCCAACTCGGGCCTCTACGCGTCCTCCTGGAAGGGCCTGAAGAAAGACGACAATGCCTTGACAGACCCGCTTCTCCTTCCCACCGCGAAGGAGGAGGGGGAGGAGGAGGCTATGAATGTTGCCAAACCCAAACGTTCTCGCTCCAGATCAAAGGTCCTCCTCCTGTCCCTCCTGGCGCTGGCCGCAGTCCTCGCCGTTCTTAGCACGGTCGGCCTCACGGTGGTTGCCCCAAACGTCGTCCAGACCACCATCGACGGCACGCAAATTACCTTCGGGGCAAACAACATAAGCGACATCGCTCTCGATGGCTCCACCTTCCTCCTCGCCGCTGACATGGTCATCGACTGCAACGGCGCCCTGCCCGCCATTCTTCGCGCCACTGAGCTCTCCTTCTCCTACAACGGCGTCCCCGTGGGAACGGCGACAATACCGGAAATGTCGTTCGAGTCTCACGCTGCTCCTAAGCACATACACGTCGAGACGCAGTTCAAAATGCATGACTTAAGGTTGGAGGGGTGGAATCTGTTCACTTATGACCTGCTTAGAGAGGACAAGGTTGTGTGGCACGTCTCCGGAAAGCCCGTCGTCCATGTGAATCTGATGGGCGACTGGTGGATGGACTTCAACGCTGACATGGAGAAGGACATTGAAATGCTCGGCCTTTCAGGTTTGAGCCAGCTTGACATTGTAGAATTTGACGTTGACACGCCCGAGGACTCCCCCCACCCGTACTTCGAGATCGACGCGATCATGCACAACCCCTCTGTTTCTTCTGTGACTCCTCTCGGACTTATTTCCATAGAGGTGCTACTGGAGAGTACGGGCACGAGGCTCGGTTTCATCCAAGGTGAGAGGTTCGATCTCGAATTTGAGGGAGTGAAGCGACCGAGACCATGGTTGTATATATAGTACCACCACGTGAATATATATCTTACACAAAGCATCTCTAAACAAATCACAGCCGAGAACTTCTCAATGAAACCCGGTGCTAACCCCATCCACCTCTCCGGACCCATAATCCCTGAGAACCTCGACGATGTTAATCAGGCCATGGCCGACTATTTCGTCGGCAAACCAGTGAACGTAATCGCCCGCATGAACGACATTGTAATCGACGAGAACACAGCTTCACCATCTTACTTCCCCGCAACCGATAACCCTCTATTCGAGGAGGGCATGAAACTCCTCGCAGTCCCTAGCAGTCTAACCCAACCTCACATGAATTTCGCAATGTGGGCACTTTCCCACGGTAACATTTTAGAAATAATCAAAGATCTTACTCTAGGACACGAAGTGAAAACCACCTGCGACATAGCTTTCCATAACCCTTTGAGCGCTACGATCACTGCAAGTTATTTGCAGATGCATGTTATTTATGATTCTTTCGCATTTAGTCATATTGACACTGCCATTAATACGGTTTTGACAGGGCATTCTGTAGTTCCTGGAGAAGCTATCGAGTTAGATTACTATCATTCTAAAGAAGGGGAGGTCGCTTTGATGGAAGAACTAGCGGGGGATGCTAGTACTTTAGTGCCTAAAGGTGACACGCCAGAGGATCATGAGTGCACAGCTTTGGACGAATTGGACGGAAAATGCGAGATGAAAGGATACGTTTGCCTGGGGTGCGACGGGAATATGACGGTCAATGTCGGAGATCTAATTCTGGAATTGAGTTACTGGCAAGCGGAAAACTTTCCGGTTTGCACGCCAGGGTTGGGGACCGATCAGAGCGCGTGTCAGTGGAGGGAATTGGGGATGCCGAATCCGTGTATGAACAACACGAAGGGGAGACAGTACACGTAGTAAAGTTTTTGTCCTTTTTTTGAATGAGAATGAGAATGGTTGTGATTATGCGATGATGATTGATTTTGCAGGTTTATCATGTGTATCATGTGCTGATCATCATGGTGATGAGAAATTACTCGCAAAAAGCCTTACTAAGCCTATTGACGATCTCTGACGCTAAAAGTATTCAGACTGAGACTTTCGGCTAATTTCTATCTACTTTTGCTACTCGTCAGCCGTTGCGAACGTTCTAATTGGAGAAATCACACCAGCGCGCTGGAACAGCTTAACCCGAAAATCAAATTTTCATTTGAGATCCAAGTTTTGGGGTAAATATAGAGCGAATACGAGGTTAGACGGATTGAGACCGCGAAAGACAATCTTTTGAACTGCCTCGACTAAAATCCATTGGCATAACGTTGCCCTGAAAGGAGTAAAGGTTAGGTCTTCGAACCTCTCATCATCATCGAGGCGAACTTCACTGTCCTTACTCCAGCACTGTCCTTTCATTGCCCAGCTCCCATTCATACAATGAAGCTCGGCGGGAGGTGCTGAGCAAAGTACGATCATCATCTATGAGAGACTCGGACATTATATCGTCGGAGGAGGACGAGGCACAGGCGCGCGATCGAGCTCATACAGGAGTCAATGAATCTATTTACGGCCAAATCGAAAAGATGATCCTGGACGAATCACACCGTCAGATCATTAAATTACAAAACAAGTTGCACGTTGAAACGATGCCACCAGAAGAGGCGTCGCGGTGGTCCCACAATGAACAGCGTTCTAGCAAGTGGACTGGGTGCCGAAGATTCTTTGGTGCCCTGATATACGTACGTACTGTTTGGAGTAGGTCTGTTGTTTGGCTTATTGTCTTCCACGGGCACCCCTTTTAATACCTATCATGATTATGAGAGCGATAAAGAGTATAAGAGCACGGTGCACAATAAAATGATTGTCGTCGACATGGATAATGACTCTCCTCCCTTCCCTCCTCTACATGATCATGGAGATCCTAGTCTGGAGGGCAAAGAGAAGGTGGGCGACGGTCGCCTTGGAAGACGTCAACACGGAAGGCGAAAGCGACGAGAACGACAACGACGGCGCTGACGAGGAGAACCAGGTCGAAGAGGTAAAGTCGCCCGTGCATAGACAGCAAACAGATGACGAGGATGACGATGACGATGACAACAACAACAACGAGAAAGTCGTCGTATCAGTAGATATGGCAGCTCAGCCTCTCCAAACCTCTTCAGAAACGCAACAGAGCCCCCCCCCAATCTGACAATCAACGAAAACCTTCGATGGTCAAGAATCCTTCTAGTCGACCTCCCGTCCCCGTATCTACAATAGTTAAAAAAAATAGAGGATTCAAACCTCACGTCCCTCTAGAATTACAAAACAAACCCTACCCTGTTAAAAAAACGCCCCATCCTCTCCATCCCAAAAAAAAAACATGCTTATGCGATTCTTATTTAAAAATATTTTAATCATATCCTCCTTCCTTCATTCATTTCCTCGAACAATCTCTTCAAACCTCTTTCACTTTTATCCCCAATATCCTTGACTCGAAGCTGTGTGGTTTCGGGAGGAAGTTCGTTGTCGGAATGGTTTATTCTGAGAGGTTTTTTTATAGAAACAGGAACAGTAGGAGGGAACGGACCAAGAGATGGAGCGGACGAATTACCTTTCACAGAACTGTCCGTCGCTTTCGGGGGAAGGATATACCTCTGCGAGGTTATAGTCTGGCTGTGAGGTTTTGAGTTGGCTTGCGCTGCAGCGGCTAAAATACCGTAACGTCCTGATTCTGTAGATGTGGATGATGTCTTGGGTTTCTTTCCTGTCAATCTGAGGGTGGTGGTGGAGAGATTAA
Organism: Triparma strigata; assembly: GCA_030267945.1. Lineage (NCBI taxonomy): Eukaryota > Bolidophyceae > Parmales > Triparmaceae > Triparma > Triparma strigata. The sequence continues at coordinate 62,574 of BRXY01000277.1, forward strand.
ATCAGTTAGCTTCATCGTTACGCTCTCTCCTCATAACCCTCTCTATAATAATCCCTTTCAAACTCACCTCCTCCTAACCTCCCCATACTCCCCCACAACCTTAACAACCCCCTCCTCCACCTTAACCCACTCCCCCGCAACCTTACACAAAGCTTCCAACCTCCTCCTCGTCTCGGCTTTCGAGAGGAACGTGTTCGTAGAACACGCGCCTTTTAATGATGTTGAGAGATAGTTTAATGGAGCTCTTGTTCTTTTCTCTCTTTTGAAAAACGACTTTAAGGAGTCGGCGAGGTTTAGTAAGGAGGTTAAAGAGTATCCGTCTACGCCGTGATTGGAAATGTAAGTGTTGTAGTGTGAGCGTTTTTGTGTTTCGAGGGTTTGGAGGGCGAGGACGCGGTCGGTTGTTGTGAGGGGGAGGGGGGGGGGGGAGAGGGTTGAAGAGAGAGGGAGGTCGAGGTTCGGGTACGATTGTTTCGGTGGTTTTTTCTTTTCTGAGTTTTGAGGGATAAGATTATAAACGTATTAGAATATAACAATAAACTCCAAAAACACACATCTAACAAACTCTTACCTTTAAACCCTTCAATAACCTTCCTAACCCTCTCAACCTCCTCCTCCTTAACCTCCTCCCCCTCTTTCTCCCTCCACCTAACCCCCCTCCTCTCTCTCCCCCCTCCCCTCTCCAACCCCCCCTCACTTATCACATACAAATCACCCGCGGTTGCTAAGAATTTATCACGGATACTACCGACAGAAGAATCGAAGGTTACGCCGAGTTTTGATTTTAAGGAATGGGATATTAAGGGGAGGGAGACTTTAGTACGACCGCGGACGGAGGAGAGGGTAATTATACCTGATGATGTGTTTTGTTAAACGTTGTTTTGTTTTTTGAACATTCATGTTAATTAGGAAAGTGAGACGGTTCTACGTTAACTAATGATAGTTTTTTTCTTCTTCTTACCTTCGATAAGATTATAAATAGTCGTCAAACTTTTAAAAGAACATTCCGAATCTTCCTTCATAAAAAGGCCTAAAGATCTCGAGAAGTTCAAACGACAAGTTTGTAAAGAAGACATTGAAGAAGCAAAGTGAGAGTGGGCGGAGTCAATGGGGAGGCAGGGGGAGGGGGAGGGAGGGGGGGAGAGGGAAGGTTTTTTAATGGGGGCGAGGGGGGGGTGGAGGAGGGATTTTTTTGGGTAAGGGGTTGATTGGGGGAGGGGGTTTGAGGTTGTTGTTGTAGAAGTTGTTGTAGAAGTTGTAGTGGTAGTGGCAGTTGTGGTAGTGTTTGTATTGTTAAGATGCTGTGGAAGCCTAACAGGAACGTCTTCTCTCTGTTCCTCTCTTTCACCTCCAGTAGAGTTAGTAGGAGTAGAGTTTGTAGGTTTAGAAACAGGTTTAGAAACAGGTTTAGAAACCATGTTAACGAGTTTAGAACCTCGAGCCATCTTGATGTTTTTTATCTTAGTAGTTATATTGTAGTAGTTATATCTTATATAATAGTTGAGTGCGTTAAGGGAGTGCGTTCAGGGACCTGTGGGTAAAATGAGGGGTTAGTGTTTCGGGATCAAAGCAAAGCTCACGTTCATGCTACTTGCAGCTGCGCCACTTGCAGCTGCGCCACTTGCAGTTTACGTGCCGGTCCAAGCGACAGTTATTACGCTCACGGATGCTGAGACGTTTGCAAGTCCGCCGTTCTTATATTGTTGTAAAAGGGCGCGAGACTGTGTTTCGTTTCAGCGAAACCATTCTTACCGAGTTTACTTGGTAGAGACTACTTGTTGCGCTTGTTGTGTGAAAGGGACGGCAGTGAATTCGACAGCAGTGGACAATTACCCTAACAACGACTTCGAATTGAAGGCTTGGTGAGGCGTTCCAATGTTCAGGAGTAAGAGAGAATTGTTTAGCCCGTGGGAACGTAGTGGGGAGTCTCTTATTTATGGAGGCCTTTTTGGGACAACTTTTTACGATTTAAGGAGACAACTGTGTTCGAATTGATTAGTAGTGACCTTTCCGGTAGCGGCAAATGTAACAGTATTTATTATAATATTTTATGGAACGATAAATCAAGGTTATACACTTTTTGGAGGGAATTCCACCAACCCAATTCTCTGGAAGCTCGTTGAATCGACGCCGCCCTTGACGCCGCCCGGCCCATCATTCGACTCCACAGACGAATTACTCCTTCGCATTCCTCCTCAACACCGCTTAAATTCCCTCCCCTATTGAATAATGCTTCGAGTAGTCGTCCTCGACTCCGCTGCCCTAAGATCATCCCTGCGCACTCTCTCCACCCGTCGTTTAACGACATCAAGAGTTGGCACGCGACCAAAACGTCAGTTCAAGTATAATGCGTTCGTGCAGTGCCTGCCTGGCATGGAAGGTATGTTAGAGAATATGATAGGTCGTGAACATTTAACTGGGGCGAAGCATGTCGGAGGAGTCGAAGTCAGTGGAAGAAAAGGAATGACAATGCGTCGTCTCCTCCATCTTTCCACTCTCCCGATAGCCTCCCTTGTCCTCCTCCGTCTCTCCACCTATCGTTCCGTCTACTCCACCCAACAATTAACCTCCCTAGTCCGTTCCTCAAAGTCTGAATGGAAGACCTTCCTTAACTTAACCAACACCTCCAACATCAAAGTCCGCGCTACAGCGACCAAGAGTAAAATGAACCACACTCAAGCTATATCAGATGCTTTCAAAAAAGGTTTAAACATATCCTACGATTCCTCCTCCCCCTCCTCCTCTCCCTCCCTATTATTCCACATCCGCAACGACCACAATAAAATAACCCTCTCAGTCTCAACATCCTCTTCACCTCTCTACTCCCGTCCTTTCCGCACTGTATCTGTTGACTCAGGTAAATCACCTTTACGAGGTAATATAGCGAGTTACATGTGTTTAAAAACGTTAAACAAAGATGTTAAATTTTTAGTTGATCCTTTTTGTGGTAGTGGTGGTGTGTGTATTGAGGCTGGGGTTATGTTGAGGAAGGAGGTTAGGGTTAAGAGGGATTTAGAGATGAAAGGGTGGAAGGGGTATGATTATGGTGTTGAAGGTAGTGTTTGTGAACTTTTGAAAGGAGAGAATCTTGATGATATTAAGATTGTTGGGTTTGATAGAGATAGAGGTGTTGTTGAGGCGGCGAAGAGGAACGCTGAAAGGGCTGGGGTGGCGGATTTTGTGGAGTTTAGGGAAGGGGTTATTAGTGATTTGAGGAATGAGTGGGGGGAGAAGGGGGTTATTGTTAGTAATCCACCTTGGGGGAAGGTGAGTGATGTCGAGAGAGGGGGAGGGCAATTATTGTTTATTCTCTAACGATTTTACATTTTTAATTAACGCAGCGTCTTGACGGAGGAGGGAAGGACCTTCGAAATTTGTACGGAAGGACTGGAGAAGTTTTAAGGAAAGAATTCAAAGGTTGGGGGATAGGGATGCTCACGGAGAGGAGGCTGTGGGCTCAGATGAAAGTTAAGGAGACGAGTAAGGAAGAGAGGTTTAGCTATGCAGGGGTGAAGCCGAGCTTTATACGGGGAATTGTTTGAGGGTGGAGAATAATGATGTTGATGTTGATGAATGGAAAGGAGAAAAGAATGAATGATTTTAATGATTGTCGATTTTTATACACAAATATATTGTTAAGTTGCTTTGCTGATATTAGGGTTAGGGTTAGGGTTATAGGGTTAGGGTTAGGGTTAGGGTTAGGGTTAGGGTTAGGGTTAGGGTTAGGGTTAGGGTT
>BRXY01000278.1:0-32095 GCA_030267945.1 Triparma strigata
CTAACCCTAACCCTAACCCTAACCCTAACCCTAACCCTAACCCCAAACCATAACGCAAAAACGTCCCTCTCCTCCCCCAAAAACGTCCCTCTCCTCCCCAAAAAAAATCCAAACCGTCGTCAAATAACTTTCCCTAAAAAAATGCCTGCCAATTGTAAAACTTTTAATCCTGATGAGGATGTTCCTCCTCCTCCCCCTCCTCCTCCCCTTCCCCCATCTCCCAACCGGGCCACAAACTAAAAACCCAACTCCCCACAAACCACACTAAATCCCCCCCCCTCCCCCCCCCCCTCCCAACCCTCAAAAACCAGAACCTATCCCTATTCTCATCTCTCGGCGTGCTAAAATCAAAATTCTGAAAATACCACATCCCGAAAGCTAGGAATACGAACGTTATAGATTTTAGGATTTTGTAAACGAGGGGAGTAGGTTTCGTGGACTGATATAAAAAAAAAGAGAGAGAGAGAAACAATAAGGTGTTAGTGTTACCGGTGTTCAAACGTCGATTTAAAACCCGTCTGAAATAATTCCCCAAAAAAAACATCTCCCCTAAAAAGTTCATATTCTCACCTCTTTAACAGTAAGAATAACGCAAAGTCCCAAATATTTTATAAGAGGTATAAGATTCCATCCGTGCCACGCAGGTGCTGCTTCTTCTTGTACATCATTTTGTCTTTCAGTAGTAGGAGTAGGAGGAGGTTGGTTGTTTTGGGGTGGTGGGGGGGGGATTTTTGAGAGGAGGTATTGTACTTGAGACTCTAATTGTTGTACGCGTTGTTTTAAGGACGATACATCATCGGAAGAACTCAGGTACGAGAGGCTGGACGGGTCGAAGAGGAGGGGGGAGGAGGTCGAGGGGAGGGAGGGAGGGGTTAGGACGGGGAGGCTGGGAGTTAACGTTGAGTGGAGGTAGGAGGAAGACTTGGAGTCGAACTGGGGAGAGGGAGGGGGAGTAGGAGGAGGTTAGCAGGAGAAGCAACAACAGCCTCATACGAAACGGCCACACCCAAAATCCATACTCACCTTCAAGTCCTGAGACAAATTGGGAAGCTCCGGAGGAATCAAGGTGGGCAAGCCGTCCCCTCCCTTCCCACCCTGCTGTCCTCCCCCCTGCCCCTGCTCCTGCTCGTTCTCCTGCTCCTGCCCTCGATCATAAAAAATTCCCGCCTTCCTTTCCTCGTCCACGGCCTCGTTAAGGGTGCCTTCCTGCGCCTTAATCTCCTTCTGTTCGCTCAACTGATCGCTCATACTGCTCAAACTCCTCAACCTAAGCATCCTCAAAGTGGAAGGACTAGGACTCCTATTACCGGAACCGGCGGAGGAAGTGTGAGGCATCGTTTCATCGTCCATCGGAGGCCCGTGTTATATGCGTGTGTTTGTTTGTTTGTGTGTGTGTGTGTTGTGTTTTAAGCGTTTTTGTTTTCAAAAAACAACGTTACACAATGACAAGAAAAGGAGCTGAACACGGATATAAACAGAACAAGATCGCTCAGCACACACACTCTTTTAGCCTTTATTAGTATTAATTAACGATGAGCGGTGTGATATTTAATATATGGAGACGGCGGTGGTAATGTATGTGAACGTTTAAGTAGTTATGAATGAATTGGATGGATGTTTGATCGTTTAATAGATAAAACGTAAAAATAGCTCAGACCAAATTATTTATCAGAGATTAAGAGACCAAACCTTCCTTATATATTTGTTACGTGCTGCAGCTTATAGATTGCAAATCCCACTTAAACATCTGCTTGTTTTCTTCCGACTCTGAAATAAATAATCGTTAACTTTCATCATAACGCAAAATTTTGTTTAATCTCGTTAGATATAGTGTGAGCGCCAGCAGCATTTCCCCAAACCGTGAAACGAACATCATCTTCACAACAAACTATACCGATTACTGCAACGGAGCACAGTTTATACGCACCCTCCAAGTCTGTTCGTACCACTGTCCCCTAGACTACCTTAAAATCGTCACGACGCTTCAAATCGTTTTCTATCTAGCACACTTTGGCAGCAATTCTAACGAGATTAGGACTTCTAACGAGATTAAGAGCACACACTTTAGAACATTTTAGACGTATTACAGTACTGTACGATAGATAGATTCGTAGATAGACGTATACTTCCTGTACCTGCCTGTACCTGCCTGTACCTGCCTGTACCTGCTTAAATGTCATCATCATCATCATCACCATCACCATCTTCCTCCCAACCCTACACAATAGAAGGTCTGGACGATAACCATTCCCTCCGTTCTTCATTGTATTATAAATCACAGTCGAGCAGCAGGGTTTTGCAACAGTTTAGGGAATATCTTAGGACGAATCCAAAGTATGAGGACCTTAAGAGGAATAGTAGGAATAGAAGTAAAAATAGTAGCAATAATGGCAGCAATAATAACCAAAGGTGAGTCCAAGGAGCTCTCCCTCCCTCCTACCACAGCCGACCAGTGACAGACACACATACGTTCCCTCCCTCCTTCGACTCACCCCACACCCTCACTCCATTAACAGCAATACCAACCACATCAACAATCCCCCCTCCAAAAACTCCACCTCCTCTACCTCCCCCCCTTCCCCTTCCCTCTCCTCCCCCCCCCTCTCAACCTTCAAAATCCCCCGTTCAACCCTAACCTCCCTCCAAACCTCCCCCACCACCTCCCTCTCCACCCTAACCTGCGGCATCTGTCGTTCCCACCTCCACTCCTCCCTCCACTCCACCTTCACGTTGACCTTAAAACTCTCTCAAGGCATAAACGATGATGATTTAGAATGTCCGGTTCCTAAGTTAGGTGGGGACGTGCATTTTTTGCAGTTGAAGGAAGGGGAAGAGTTTTATTGGACTGTTAGAGGTTATAATGGGAAGAATATTAAACAAGGTGAGAACAAGATCTTATTTTGAGAGGGTGTAGGGTTTGGCTTATTACGTTTGATTTTAATATCGACCCGTGTGTTTGTTTTCTTATATCTTACTTCTCTAAACTCAATTCCTCCAATCAAATCCCCCTCACAGACCTCTACGACTACTTCACCCTAAAAGACCCTAAACAATCTTTCTCCTCCGAACTAAAAAAACTAGAATCACTCACGCAGTCAACTTCCCTCTCCTCCTCCTTGACCGAATCAATATTACGTTTTGAAGAACCAGAGGTTGATGAAGGTGCTAGTTTTTTTAAATTAAGTCACGTTAAAACTAACATGATTAAATCGTATAACAGTTTATTAAAATTGGTTATACCTTTCGGTTGTAAAACTTTGAAACCTAGATGGTTGAAAAAATGTTTAATGATTAAAGATGATGAGAGGATTATGTGGTTGAAGAGTGTAGTTATTGCACCGTGTAATAAAGAGGTTATGAGAATGTATGAGATTCTTGAACCTGAGTATTCTGATGTTTTCTTGAGTTGTTATGGGTGGAATTATAATGGAAGGGATTGTTATGAGAAATTGGAGGAGAAAATATTTAGGTTTTGGGAGGAAGAGTTTTTCGGGAAGGATATGGGAGAAGAGGAATGTAAGGAAGGTGGGAGGGGGAATGAGTTTGTTGTTGAGGAAGTTGGTAGGAGGTTAGAAACTGTTAAAGAGGTAAGAGATAATTAAAATAAAAACGACCAACAACAATAAACAACACTAACAACCCTCTATAGAACTACGATAAAAACCTTCATGTCCTCCTTACGTCCTGTCTCCCTCCTGGTGTGAACCGTCTCCTCCTCCTACAACCTCTCCTAAAATCCCTAGAAGACTTAACCCACCTACGTTTCATCTACGACCATTACCTCTCAAACGCGGAGACGTACTTCTGCGGGGGGAGGAAGGGAGGGGAGAGGAGGCTGCTTGGATTGTTAGGGGTTAGGCTTTGGGAGAAGGTGGAGGAGTGGGAGGGGGAGAGTGAGGCGGAGAGGAAGGCGGAGGAACTTGAGAGGGAATTGGAGAGGGAGATGGAGGAGGTGAGAGAGAGAGAGAGGGAAGGGGGTTATTTATGTTTTGTTTATTCTTACTCGGACCTTCCTTTCTTTCCTCCAACTTTGCTCATTTTTACTCTCAGCCTTTAGATAAGAAGACCAGCAAGAAGAACTCCAAGAAGAAAAGGAAGAAGGCTCAAGCCCAAGAGGAGAAGAGGCTCAAAAGGGAGGCCGAGGAGGCATCCGAGAGGGAGAAACTCGAGAAGGAACTCCAAGCCGAACAGGACCGTAAAAGGATACAGGAGGAGAAGAAAAAGAAGGAAGAGGAGACGAGAAGACTCAAAGCCGAATCAGAACAGAAAAAATGGGAGGAGACACAGAGGAAAGAAGAGGAAGAATCGTCACGAAAGGCCCTCGAGTTAGCCAAAATCGCAAGCGAACGTCAGGCAGCCGACGAACTCGAGCGTAGAAAGAAAGAAGAAGAAGAGGAGGAGACGGCCATTGAACTAGCTAAGATCGCGAGCTCGCGGCAGGCCGTCTCTGAACTCGAAAGAAGAAAGAAGGAAGATAAGGCGATCGAACTAGCTAAGATCAAGAGCGAGAGGCAGGCCGTCTCAGAACGAAGAAGAAGAAAGAAGGAAGAGAAGCCGATACAAATACCTAAGATGATCAAGAACGAACGTCCAACCTCCTCCTCCCCTCCTAAAAAAACAGACACACCCCCCTCCCCAACCACATCAACTCTCACAACTTCATCTTCTACCCCTCAATCCTCTCGAAACGAAATGTTACTCGTCCGTGTCGCGGAAATAGAATCGTACCTTGTGGAGAAATTTAATGTATGTATTTTCGAACAGCTTAAGAATAAACAGGATTGTGCGTTTATCTTGTGAGAATTTAGTATGTTTTTTGTTGTTATAATATTATTATACACTTCTTTTGTTTGATTTACGCTTTTTTCTTATCTAGTCTGAGTCTGAGTCTTCGTTCTCCTGCGTCGAAAATCTGAGATCTAGTGTTTGCGGTGCTGGTGGTGATATTGGCGCGGTCGTGGTAGGTGGGGGCGGTGATGATTATTCGGCTCTAAGCCAGTCGAGTGTTTCTTGGGCATCTTCGTCTAGCTCTTGAATTGATTCTTGCGGTGGCGGTGGAATCATTGAATTTCGTTGAAAGTCCAGAACTTTAGGAGCTTGCGGCGGTGGCGGTGGAATCATTGAATTTCGTCGAAAGTCCAGGACTTTAGGAGCTTGCGGCTGTGGCGGTGGAATCATTGAATTGCGTTGAAAGTCTAAGCCTTGAGGGGCTTGTGAAGGTGGCGGTGGAATCATAGATGGTTGTCTGAGATCTAGAGTTTGCGGCACCGGTGTTGATACCGGTGTGCTGGGGGGTGGAAATGATGGAGGGGGGATGGCGGGGGACCGTTTTGATCGTCTTGGCCTGGATTTACTGACGATTGGATTCTTCGGCGACCCTCCTCCTCCTAGAATGATGCTCCTCGCTACCTTGTTCGCTACCTCTGTCATCTCGACACCCTCAACATTTTCGTCGAACTCGCTGAGCAGTACGTGCTCGTTCTCCTCTTCGATGTGCGCCAACAGGTCGTCGATCATGTCCCTCAATAGCTTCGGTATCATCTTGTCGACGATGATCCCCTTGAACAACCCTCCTGGATCGACATTCTCGACGTAAGTTATCCTCACCCCCTCGCCCCCCCCCAAGTCGTGCAACACCCATCCCTCGTAGACAACTTTTGCCCGAACTCGCCTTTGTGAATGGCTCTTCTTTAAGCTATAAAGCTCTCCGTCCTCAACACTCCTCTTCACCAAGTACCAGCCTCCGTCTTCTCCCCTCCCCTCCACGCACTCGAGGAGGTAGTCTCTGTCGCTGTAAAGTCCCCCCTTCATCTTCTTCGCAACATACTCAATCTTCTTGTCCTTGTGAGTTCTAAAGCTCCCACCGCCGATCTCGTGGGTCTCAATGACTCCATGGCGCAGATCCTTGCTGTCGTTGAGCACCCAACTCTTCAACTTCTCGAAGTCCCACTTCACCACGAAAATCGCTCTCGTCTCGTCGATAGCACCGTTTCCTGTGCTGCATCGCCTTTCAACCTTTGATTTGCTGTAGTCCAAGAATTGGCCCCACTTCTGCGTGCTCGACACGTACAGCTTCCAGCCGCCCTCCTCTGCGCTGCTGTTCGCCACCCTCAAGAAGTGATCAGTGAACCCTTGTTGGTCTTTTGTCTGCTCTTTGTTCATGCCCCTCAGGGTGCCATCATGGCTATGGCGCGTTCCTAGAACGCTGTTAAATAGGTAGTGAATCGGCTTTGTGAGCTGGGACAGCAATATCATTCCAACAGCGGAGCTGTTGATGACAATCAGCATGATGCCGAAGATGAGCTCGTTGTAGTTGTCCGTCTTGTCTACTTCGACCTTCTTTAAAAGGGCCGCAAGTAGCGTTAAGAACAGACTCACTTGCGTAGCAATGGCAAGGTTGTCGTCGCTCTCCTTCTCAAACGGTCGCCAGTGGATGTATAATCCGCTTGTGATGACTGAAATCAAAATGCCGACGACTATCTGGCTCGCGGTCCCCTGGGCAACAAATACGAGCACGCCGGACATGCCAAGCCTCCTAGCGCATTCGAAGACCTCGAACCACCATTTGTCTGGATCATAGTTCTGCCAAAGGAAACTAATCTTGGAGATGCTAGGGTCATAGTCGCGGTCGGGCTTTACGAGGCGATCTTGGCTCCTATAGAGGAGCACTGCGTAGAGAAGTGGGATTCCGATAGGGTAGACCATGATCATGACACTTGCGTAGGTTTTAAAAGACGCATGCTCTGGCGACTTGCAGTCAATGCTGTGATCGCGAGCGAGCCAGAAGTGTGGGTCGTCGCCGATCTTATTGCAATTGAAGGTGTCAAAAATGGTGGTGCTGACGCTCGCGAAGACGATGTAGGTTAAGGCTAGGAAAGTGCTCCAGGCCCTGTCCGCGTGCTGCGCCTGGCTCTCTCTTGCCCCTCTATTCGCAAACTTCGCCACGAGGAAGCCGAGGAAGATCAAGACCGACACGCATATTGGGAGGAGTGTCTGTGTTATTAACGAGGTGTAGAAGTCTGTGTCGATGATGCAGTCAATACGAGCTAGCTGAAGGGCGTCTAGTTTCACAGTTGACGAGAGCAAGCGCGTGAACTTTTCGAAGACGGTGGGAAATCGGATTTCAAGCACTCCTTCGAAGCTCGTGAGGATCTGAGAGAAAGAGAGGAGAATCTTCGCCTTCGTTCTCGCTCGGTAAAACCAGTGGTCTTTGTTGGTTTGTGCGGCAACCAGAGTGTTGGCAGAAGAGATTGTCGAACTGCTCGCTTTTGAGCGATGCTTTCGCTTTCGAAACTGTTGAAGGCGGTCACGGCCTCTTTTTCTCTTAAAGTAGACGATTATCGTGGCGATCAGAATTGCGGCGAGCACGGCCATGAAGATCGAACTTTCGGTAGGAATGTAGAAGTTGTCGTTGTTGCAAGTCTCGCATTTACCTAAGACGCTCATAGCGTAATCGGGGATGCAGACGTTGCAGACAGGACCGGTGTGACCATCCGCACACTGGTCGTCGATGGGATTTGTCGAGTTGCCGGTCTTTGAGGACGGAGACTGGGAGCAGGCTTCCTTGATGTAGCACTTGACTACGTTGGACGAGTTGAGGCCGCTCCTCCAGAAGCCCTGTTGAAGGGGGAGGTCTTCGATTGTCACGCCCGCGCCTACTTCTTGGCAACGTGTTCCTTCAGGGCAGGGTTTGCACTGGCCAATTTGCGTGGAGTTGGCGAAGGGGGGTTCAAGCACTCGGAAGTCGCCCCTGCTACAAATACAGGAGAGCGGCAATGAAGCGGGCTGGGAGGACTGGACGGCTCCCTTGATTGCGAACTTATTGCAGTTGATGCAAGCATCGAGGGAGGTGGACGACTTGTAAAACCCAGCGGCGCACGAAACGCATACGCCGTTCTCCAAGGTCGTCCCTGGCGCGCACGAGCACGGCTTGTCGGGATTGCTTGTGTTAAGGAACGTTTCCTTACACTCGCACGTTGAGGAGCCGGCGGAGGAGGTCTGGTAGTCGGGGCACTTGGTGCACTCCGAGCGGCTCTCGCTCTCTGCGTACTTTCCAGCGTCGCACGAGGTACAACCTGTAGAAGATAATCCGGAGATCTTGCCAGCAGGACAGCGAGAACAGCCTGTCTTGTCAACGCGGGAGTAGTTTCCAGGCTGGCATGAAATGCACTCAGAGTTGCCATCGCCCTCTGCGTACTTTCCAGGCTCGCATTCTGAGCATTCCGGTGAAGCGACTCCTGAGAATTTCCCGGGGGAGCACGCCAGACATTTTGTGTGCTCTTTGTTGACGTACTGTCCCGGTTGACATGCAAAACAGGTCGAAGCGCCAGGTTCCGAGCTGAAGAAGCCTTCGATGCAGGTGTCGCACTCCTCAATTCCAATCCCTCCCGACGCCGTGTATTTCCCAGTGGGGCAGAGCTTGCACTCGTTGCTCGGCTCGTCGTAGTATCTTCCGGTAAAGCACTGGTCGCAGTAGCCGGCTCCAGGCTGGGAGTGCCCTCCGGCAGGGCAATCCTCGCATCCGTTGATGTCAGCGGCGCCCGAGATCGTGAAAGTATTCTTGGGACAAGGCTTGCACTCGTTGTTTGGTTCATCGAAGTATTTCCCTGTTAGACACCGGTCGCAGGCTGAAGAAGCAGGATTAGAGTGGCCGCCATCAGGACAGGGGGTACAGAGTGAGTTGGCTCCAATAGAGAACGTGTTCTTTTCGCAAGGAACAATGCCATCGCGATTGTTATTGGGTTTACAACCGGCTGGTGCTGTCTTGCAGGACGCCAACTTTGGAATGTCAGAGTACTCCCCTGGACCGGTGCAGGGGGAACACGAGTACTGACCAGTGGAGACCGTGTCCGCTGTCGACGTCCAGACCAACATTCCGTTCATTCCGCCGCAACCTGTCCCTTCAGCGCAGCCCATCTCGACCTCCTCTCTAGTGCAAAGTCTCGCTCCAACAGAATCACAGAACTTCACGGCTTCAGTGTAGTTGAGGGAATACTGGCAATCTCCCCAGGCGTCGGACTCGCTCCAGATGGAGCACCAGCTGCCAAGACTGTTTTGATTCGGCCGTCGCACCCAACCGGGGATGAAGGTGTCGGAGCAGCATCGGAGGGCAATCTCCTCATGATCATCTGTGAGTTGTGGCTCCACCTCGCTGCAATCATTGAAAGGATCTCTGAAAGGCGGGTTCTTTCCTCCCCCACAAGCAGCGTAATGCTGAACTCGGGTCGCGGACGATGACGTTCCGGGTGGACATTCAACGCAGTCCGTGTCGCTAGTTGACGTGGAGACCACCGCAATGTACGTTCCAGCATGACACATGGATGCGGGCGTGCAGGCAAGGGACCCTTCTGAAGCGGCAAACTTTCCAAAGTCGCAACTCGTGCACGTAGAGGTGCCTCCGGTGGAGTAGGAGCCCAAAGGGCAAGCTTCTAATCCTCGATGCTGATAGGCAGGCTTGTACCCAGCGGGTACGGATTTGCATGCAGTGCCACCCTCGATGTCGGAGTACTCGCCCTCTCCATTGCACCAGATGCACAAATTCCTGTAGTCGCCTCCTGGAGAGACAAGGCCCGTACTGCAGATTGTGCAGACCGTGTCAGTGGTCGGAGTGCTTGCCTCCTTCACGATGTGCCCAGGTGGGCAATAAGAAGCGACTGTGCAGCCGGTGGTTCCTTCTACGTCTGTAAATTTTCCAGCCATGCATTCAGTGCAAGCGTCAGAACCGCCAGAAGAGTATCTCCCGACAGGACAGCTCTCGATGCTTTGACGGTCTGCGGTCGGTTTCTTTCCGGCTGGGGATGACTTGCACGCAGACAGGCCGAGCTCGTCTGCGTACTGACCATTGCTGTCACAAGAGGATTTTACCCCGCCAATGCAGAAGGTGCCCGCGTCACAAATGGCTTCGCCATGGCGTGTAATTTCTGTCCCGCCGATAGAGTAATATCCATCGCTGACAACCTGGACGACGCCCGAGTTGAGAGGGCAATATAGGGCTTTGCTTCCACATGCGATGGGGTTCACAGTCCTTTCGGGACAGAAGTAGCCAGCCGGGCAGTCGACGCATGCGTCTTGGCCAGGATCCTCTTGGTATTTTCCGGCAGGACACGAAAGACATTTGGTTCGAGATGTGGCATTTTGGTACGAACCCTGGCGACAAGGGCTGTGGTCCGTGCCTCCAGGGCAGCTGTATCCTTTTTCACAGGGCTGGCAGGGAGAATCTGGATTCAAAAGTTGCGTATCACCGTTGCTATAAGTTCCAGCGTCACACGCTGCGGTTTCTCCTCCGATGCATTCGTATCCTGCGAGACGCGTTGAGTCAAAAGCTAAATTTATTTATGCGGTTGTGTTTTGAAAACTCACCTGCTGGGCATGAACTGCACATACTCGCTCCCGCTGGTGAGATTTCGCCGTTAGGGCATTGATTGCAAGATTTCATTTGTGTATCTTCCTCGTTGGAATACCAACCTGGACCACACTGTATGCAGTCTTCGGCGGAGTTGTGCCGAATGTCATCAAGTCCCTCGTCTTCCAATTTTGTGCCTGGACTGCATAGCTGGCAAGAGAGGTGCAGTGATGCGTTCATGGCTTGGTCAGCATTATATTTGCCAGCTGGGGAACGACAGAAAGAAGTTGGAAATTGAGGGAGAGGTTAAGAGTTAGAATGTGGATCGTGTAATATTTTTAGAGTAGTTATTTGGCTCACCTGGGCAAATCGTGCATACAATTGAAGCAGGAGAGCTACTATATTTCCCAACTGCGCATATCGAGCATGCTGACGTCTCAACGCCAGTGGCTGAGTTGGTAAGGTATCTGCCAGCGGCACAATTCGAGCAAGTCGCAAAGCCGGTCCCGCTGTGCTGACCAACGCTGCAATCGAAACACATTTCCGAGGTGGACCCGCTGTACTTGCCGGGGGCACAATCAGAGCAGACTGCTGAGGCGGATCCGCTGTATCGGCCAGGATCGCAGTCAGAGCAGCTTGCCGAGGCGGTCCCGCTGTGCTGACCAACGCTGCAATCGAAACACATTTCCGAGGTGGACCCGCTGTACTTGCCGGGGGCACAATCAGAGCAGACTGCTGAGGCGGATCCGCTGTATCGGCCAGGATTGCAGTCAGTGCAGGCGGAGGACTCATCACCGGTGGCAGCATTGGTGAGGTATTTGCCAGAAGCGCAATCGAAACACGTTTCCGAGGTGGACCCGCTGTACTGACCAGGATCGCAGTCAGAGCAGACTGCTGAGGCGGATCCGCTGTACTGACCAGGATCACAGTCAGTACAGGCGGAGGACTCATCACCAGTGGCAGAGTTTGTCAAATATTTCCCCGGTGAGCAGCTGTAGTGGGAGCGAAGCGACAAGATAAGATTGAAGAGATTAGTGTGCGTGGGCGAAATTTTATCTATTTTCCGTTAAGAAAATCCTTACCTCGAACATGAAGTGGAACCTTCAGGCGAGTACTTTCCGGGACCGCAGTTGGAGCATGGACCTACGCCTGTATAGAATTGTCCGCCCAGACAAGAAGGCGGAGAACATGTTCTGATGAAGGAGGTGGTGGGAAAGCGTTAGAAATCGATGCGTAGCTGCTGGTGTGCGATTTGCAGGGTTGCATTCCCGCTCGATGAAAATAAAAATAAATTTGTAAGGGCAACTTGCAGTGAAGTGACATTGTGCTTCTCCTCCTCTGGGGAGCGGTTGTCGACGGGAAGGACTCACCCTAAGCTGAAACTATTTTCCGGGCCCTTTATTCCACCGAGCCAAAAAATTTCGCTGGCATCCAAACCCGAACCCGTTGTCGGATTTCCAGTCCAACTTGGAGGGCATGTAGAGCGGATTGTGACGTCGCCACCGCCTTCTGTGCCGATGTCTCTACCGCTACTGAGAAAAGCAACACTATTATCAGCAAAGGTTGTGGTGTAGATGTTGACTGTGGCCTCTGCATATATGGCCCCTCCTCCATCGCCATCAGCATAACATGAGACGAATTTGCAGGTTTGGATGGAAACGCGAGCAGAAGACATAATAGCCATCCCACCTCCACCAACAGTATCGCCATCCTCAAAAGCCATACCAGCAACGGTTAGTGTTTGTGAACTTGTTCCTGATATGTACATTATCCGGCGAATGTCTCTTCCGTCCAGAATACATGAGTGCGGGGAGCTCGAACAAATAAGAGAAAAATATCTATTGTCAATGCCATACATAGAGTCACCATAACCAGAGACAGCGTCACCATAACCCGAATGAAGTGTGCCAGTGAAGGTTCCTTGTGCGGCGCGTAAGATTGCGCCATTGGGTACTATACTATTCCCTGTTGTACCTCCACTCCACGCAGCATTACTGATGGCATGAAATAGGGTGTTATGGTTGTTGACGTCCCTAATTACCTGCCCCCCGACGACGACGGCGAGGAGAAGCAAGAGAAGGACAAGAGACCTCATCGAAACCGAGCTCAGCAAGCAAAAGGGAGACGAGGGGTGTCGACGGCTGTATTATTATTATCCAGGGAATCAGGAGAATTAAGCGAGTTAGTAATTATCACACGTCGCTTTTAATAATGAATTCCCAAAATATACTAAAATTTACGCATTATCGAGCGCCATGCCAACAAATGATCCAATGTAGTCCATGTCGATCGATCCTACCTGTCCAGAAGGGTCTTTATGACCAGGTTTACAGTTCACACCTAGAAGCGGGGGGGCTGAACAGTAGTCAGGAGAGTTATATTCCCTTCGGAGTAATTTTTAACAAAACTCGCCTTAAATTTGAACCGCCTGGAGAAGAGAAAAGATCCAAATGAAGATCAGAACGAGGCGCTGACTTCCGTTGATGTAAGGGTGGGGAAGTGTGTTCAATTAGGCTGTCTTCGTCCTCGTAAGTGGCAACGTAGGGGTTCGCAGGGTTCAAGTTGGACTCAAAGACGGTTAGGAAAGTGTTGAGCTGTTCTAGTGCGTTGTGGGTCAGTTTCAGAACTTTTTCGTGATTGTTCTTCTGAGAAGCCAAAACCGTCAAAAGCAAAAAAGAACAAGAAAATGAATTTATACAAATACAATCTATATTTCAAACACTATCAATAACAAAACACCCCCCTAAATAAACAATCAAATCAACTCAACATATCACCAATCAATGGTCTCCGTCAACGTGCTCCTCCTCGATCCCGTAAAAACTTTCGTCTCCTTCTTCTTCCCCCCCCCTCCCCCCTCCTTCCCTTCATGATTCCTCAGCAGCTGTTCCAAGTTCCCTATCCCCGATTTCTTAACAGCCTCCCCCCCCCCTCCCCCCTGCGTCGTCAGAACCTTCCACTTGTCCTCCCGTTTCAACATTAAACTGCTTAACCTCCTTCTTCCTTCCACCTTGGGGCTTTTAACGTCACCTCTTTTGCCTCGTTTCCCGTCCACGACGTATTCCTCGAGGACGTCGTGGACTTCCATCGACATTTCTTCTTCGTAGAGCTCGGCACTTTCACTGCCACCCTCGGACCAGATTCGTACAAGACCGGCTATTTGGGAACGCTTGGAGGTGGAAGGCTCGACGGATGCGGCGTGGTCGCCGGCGGAGATTGCGGAGGTGCTGCGGCCGGATTTCCAGAGACTCTTGGCAAGGCTGGAGGGGGGAAGTGTTGAAAATAAATGGTTAATGTTAGGGTTGAAGAGTTAGAAAACGCTAGAATGGTTTGTTCGATCCCTTATATGTTCTCGTTCCACTCACCTCCTCCAGATGTAACCCTTCGAACCTCCTGTGGCCTCCACGCCCGTCTCGAAGATGCACGCAGCCAGGACGTGGAAACCAGCGGTCGTCGCCGCGTCTCCCATTTCCCTCCACACGACACCTTCGCCCAACAGCCCCGGGACTTCGTCTGGCCTGATCTTGCCGCCGTCCTCTCCTCCGACGTCGATGACTTCTTCCAAGACGGTCTTGTAAGCCTTCAAGGCCTCCGCCTTGACTTCGTCCCCTCCGTCTACCTTCGACCATCTGTCGTGTAGTACGGCCATGAAAAAAGTCATGTCCGTCTCCCCGAAACCTGATTGGCGTTGACGAATAACGAGTTAGAATGGTGTGCCGCCCCCCCCCCCCCCCCGCCTACGCTCTCAACAAACAACCCTAACTCACCTCCACCAATACCCCCTCCCCCCAAACCTCTAGCCATCGCCCCAACCAGCATGTCCCTGCTCTTCTGAAACTCCCCCAAGCTCATGAACAAACTCGCCACGCTCAACTTGACCCTCCCAATCCTCTCGTACCTCGGGAAGCTCTTGATCAAACTCTGCAGCGTATCGCACGCCGACTTGTAGTCCCCCGTGTGTATGTAGACGTTGGCTGCGCTCTCCCATGCGGTCGGATCGGCTGCGATGTCGAGATGGCGCAGCGCTTGGTCCCAGCAAAACTTGGCGCGATCCAAGTGAACAGGCGCGGCCCTACTGCCCTCAGACCTCCAGATGTCGAAGTGGACGTCCGCCAGCCTTCGGTGGGTGAGGCCGTCGTTCCTGAATTCCTGAGACGTTATGCAGCGCTCTAGCAGGATCATGGCTGCCCTCCTCCGAAGGTCGGCGCCGTCGACGCCGAAATTTTTGTCGATGCACAGGAAACCGAGTCGCCTCATCAGGCCGTATTCGCGATTGTTAAGCAGCAGCAGCTCCCGCAGCTCTATCCGAGCGGCGTTCCTGACATTGTTCTTGAGGAAAGTTATGTTCTTCATGGCGTTCTTGTACTGCCTCTTGTTGTTCAGGGCGCTCCTTTTCACGGGGGGAGGGGTGGCGTTTGGATCTTTCTCTTTCTTCTTCCTCGTCGCCTCCTCCTCCTGCTTCTCGCGCTCTATGGCGCCGGCCCGCATCTTGGCCATCTCCTCCAGCAGCCTCGCCTCGTCCTCCCTCTTCTTTTTCTCCTCCTTCTCCTCCTCCAACTTCCTCTCCTCGTCCTCCTGCTTCTTCTTCTCCGCCAGCTCCAGCTCCTCCTTCATCTCGGCGACCTTATTGCTCCTTTCCCTCCTCTCCTCCTCCTCCTTCCTCAGCCTCGCCCTCTCCTCCTGCTCCCTCTTCATCCTCTCCCTCCTCTCCTGCTCCTCCTTCCTCTTCAATTCTTCGGCCTCCGCGACCTTCAGCCGCCACTCTTGCTCCCTGACCCTTCTCTCCTCCTCGAGTTGGGCCTGAATTTGCTTCTCCTCCTCTGTGTCCCAATCATCGTCATCGTCATCCTCATCCTCCTCACCCTCCTCATCCTCCCCTTCGTCCCCTTCTTGCAAGGTGTTCATAATCTCAAAACTTATCTCGTTACCTTCTTCGTCCACGTCAACCTCCACCTCTATCTCCACCTCCACTTCGATCTCCACCTCTTCCATGTCGTCCCCCTCAACTTCCACCTGCACCTCCTCTTCGATCTCCTCCTCGACCTCTTCAAAACCCTCTCCTTCTCCCTTCTTCTCTTCACCCGGACTCTTCGCCAAGGTTGGCCTCATGACCGTCACCTTCCTCTTCCTCAGGACCGTCGTCGTCCTCTTCCTCATGACGGTCTGCTTCCTCGTGACACGCTTCTTCACGGTCTTCCTTCCCACCGCCGTCTTCTTCCTAGACATCATCTTCTTCCTCAATTTTCTCTTCCTCGCCAGTTCCGCCCTCTCCCTCCTCTCCTCCTCCTCCTTCAGCAACCTGGCCGCCTTGGTCCCCTCACTCTCTTCCTCCTCCTCCTCGCTGTCGCTCTCCTCCAAAAACTCCCTGTTCGCCGTGTCTGACTTTATGATGTCCATCTTCTCCTTGAACGTCAGCCCCTTGGTGATCTTCTTGCCCTCCCACCTGCCCTCCATCTCGATCACCTTCTTCTTGATCGGACTGTTTGGATCGACGTATACGCCCTTCCCAAACTTCTTCTCGTTCCAGACGCCCAGCTCGACGATCCTCTCGCGCAGCTTGCACATTACCCACAGCTCGACCAGCTCGTCCTCCCTGCTCACTTCCTCGATGTTCATGCCAAAATCTGCGACATTGTTTGATCGTCCGTGCGTTGTTAGAAACGGCGAAGTAGTCGTCGCACTACACTCTCACTCTCACTCTCACCTCCTAATTCCTTGATTATATTCCTCAGCGGCATGTTCTCGGCCTCGTTCACAAGAATTTGCCTCCTCCTCCTATTTCGATCGGCCTTCCTCGCGGCGCTCCTCTGGGCCTGGTGCCTCAAATCCTTCTTCCTCCGGAGCACGTTCATGGCCTTCCTCCACTCGACCGTGCCGTGCTCGATGTCGTAATCGATGTCCAGGGCAGCCCTCAGCTGCTTCATTAAGTACTCCTCCTTGGTCAACTCCTCGTCGTCCTTCACTTGCAGGAGCAGCTGCTCCCTTCTGACCCTGCTCATGTCCGCCAGCAGCCTCATTTCGTTGTGGTAGTCGATCACCTTCGAAGGGTTGCTGATGTTTTCGTTGAAGGGCTTGGCAAAATTCACCAGCGCCTCCCTCTTCTCCTTGTCGGCCTTCTCCGAAAACGACTTGGGGGGATTCAGGCGCAACTGCTCGGCGCTCGCGAGCGCCATGTGATCCATCTTCAGCTCGCTTACGATCCTTCTCTTCTTCTTCTGGTCCTCCTCCTTCTCCTCGAATTGTGCCTTGGTCTCAAGGTAGACTGGCCTCAAAGTGTCGAGCTGCGAGTGAGCGTGAAGATTGAGTTAGATTAAAATCAAGTTTCGCTCAGGTTAAGAAGGACACAGCAGCCACCTCTTCGCTTCGCTCTTCGCTTCCCCTCACCTCCCCCCTAGCTAGCTTCAGTTCCTTGGTCCACAGGATTTTCCTCGGTTCGCTCATCTTCACGATCTCCTCGGCGGCCGTCTTTTGCGCGTCCAACCTCTTGAACTCCTCGTCTAAAATCTCGAACTCCGTCGCCAAGGCCTCGGGGACTTCGTTGTTGTACAACTGATTCTCGATTTTCTCCTTCTTAGCTTTCAACTTGTCGTACTTGACCTTGGTCACTCGCCAGGTGTTGATGAAACCGACCCCGGCCATCGTGTTCCTCTCCCGCTCCCAGTGCTGTAAATCGTTGCCCAGCAAGTGGTTGGCGTCGTCCAAATCCTTCACCATGTCCCTCAACGCATTTTCCTTGTTCTCGATGGTTTCCTTCAGTGTCGTGAACTCTCCTTCGACGTCCCTGAACAGCTTGCTGACCCTTTCGAAGTCTACCGTGGCGAGCCTGAAGCGAGCGTGAAGATTGGATTAGACACTGCTCTGCGGTCACCTCGTCGCTTCGCTGCTCGTTGTCTCTCTTGAGCCTCACCTGTCGTCGTTGATCGCCTTTCGCAGCTCCTCGTCAACCTGCTCGTTGCTACAGCTCTCCGTGACCAGGTTGCAGTAATCCTCGGCAATTGACTTCTCCCTCACCGCCACCTTCAAAGCGTCAACCCTCCTCCTCATCACCTTGGCGGTGATCCTATTAAAAAGTTGTGTTGTCGGCGTTAGAAATGGTGGTGAAGTTGACAGCAAAACCGTCGGCATTCGCAGCTCGTCGCTTCGCCCCTCGTAGTCTTCTCTGCACCTCTCACCTGCAGTTGCGCATTTTCCCCTGCATCCTAGTCATTTCGTTGGCGGCCTTTGTGTAGGCCTCGCTGTAAATGCCGTTCACCTCCAAGACCTTGCTGGTGCTCTCCTCGATGCCCCCCTTGGCCTTGGCGATCTTGCTCTTGTGCTGCTCGTCCTCTCTGAGCAAATCGTTCAACTGGGCTTTCATCGCGTCGTAGCGGGTCTTCAAGTCGTTCTTCGCGTTGACCAAGATGTCGACCCTCGACTTCGCGGCCAACAGGATTTCGTGTTCCTGCTCCGCAGCAGGTGGAAGAACGACTTCTTTCTTCTCGTCGACCTCTCCACCCTCCGCCTCCGCTTCAGCCTGCCTCTTGAGCTTGGCGTTCAGAATGGCTTCGCCCATCGTGATCTCCTCCTCGGGTTTGTCGATTTTACCGTAGTTCTTGTCGAAGTCGACACCCTTGTCCTTCTTGTTCAGAAGGTCATTCAGCAGCAACTTGCTCGTCGCCAAGGGCTCGTCAGTGGCCATCAGCTGCAGGCGCAGCGGCTTCAAGTCCTTGTTCAACTTCGCGCTCAGCAACTTGATTCGGTCCATGCCCTTGTTGTGGACGCCAATGACGGACTTGTAGCCCTTCAGGGCTTGCTTGTGCCTGTCCTCTTCTTGCTGCATCTTCGCCTTCGCCTCTTGCAAAACCACCTTCAACTTCTTTATCTTGACTTCGCAAGCCTTGGCCTCTCTCGTCGAGAGGCGCATCAATAGAGTGCAGCTCTCCATCAAGTTCGTTGTGTCGCCGGAGCTCAAATCCTGTTCCGAGTACGTCTTCAATCCGTCAATTGTCGGCGAATCAAAGTCGTCGTACTTGCTGAGCTTCTTCTTCACGGGCGTGACCAAGTTTTCTGGCAAGGATGAAGGTGGCGTCATCAAATCCGGAGCTGACTTCGACGACGCCAGTTCCTTCCCGGGCACAAGATCGAGGGCTTTGGACGCCATGCTGGTCATGTCGCCCGTCTTGCTTTTCAGGTTGTCCTTCACAACCTTGAGCCCCGCCTTCTTCCACTTGCTGTCCGTGCCTTCAATCTTCTCCTCGAGCTCCTTGTTTTTCGCCCGCACCTTGGCGTCCTCCTCTTCCTTGAGCTCCGCCTCGTTCTTCTTCTTGAGGTAAGCGCTGGCGGCGAACTTGAAGTTGTTCGACTGCGCGATGCCCAGCATCCAGTTCCTGTTCTCGACCGCCACCTTCGCAAGGTCCTTCCTTCGAATCCAGTCCAGCTCGGAGTTGTCTGACATGGCCTCCCTGAGCCTCGTGAGAAGGGCGTTCGTCAGCCCGCAGTTGCGGGAGATGAAGTTGTTGACTGTTTTATTCACTCGCAGGGCGTCCACTAACAGCTCCGCTCCGGCGTCTCCTATTCTATTCTCCGATATGTTCAGCACTTCTAAAGTCTCGTTGGCGTACAGGGCCGAAGTGAGGGCCTTGCAGCCCTCGATGGTCGGGCCAATGTCGCAGTTGACCAAGGTCAAGGACTTCAGCGGGCAGCCGTGGGGCGCCATCAAAGCCGTTGAGAGGTATATGACGCCCATGAAACCTATCCGGCCCTTCTTCCGTGCCAGCTTTCTCTTCGTTTCCAGAACTGCGAGCGTCCCCGCCGACATCTCGCCGAATATCTTCTTCTTCTTCCTGCTGAAGATTTCCTCCTCCTCTTCCTTCTCGTCCTCCTCCTCCCCCTTGTTCTTTTCGAGCTGCTTTGTGGTCTCGAGGGCACCGCTCAAGAAGAGACTCCGTAGCCGGCATCCAGGATCCACGAGCATTGCGGCGAGGTATTTAGCCCCATCCTCCGTAATTTTGTTGGAGGATAAGTTCAAAGTTTTCAGGGTGGGGGAGCTACCCAGCGCTATGCAAACGTCCCGAACCCCCTCGTCCGTCACCGCGTTGTTATTCAAGTACAGCTCCATCAAGGACCTGTTGTGGAGGGAGGCTTGGCTGAGCGCCTTGGCGCCGGAGTTGCCGATGTTACAGTTGACGAGGTACAGACGCACGATCGAGGCGTGCTTGAGCAAGGTCGCCAGGCAAGACGCTCCGAGGTCTCCGATGGGGTCGTTCGTGAGGTCGATCTCGCGGAGAGGGGCGTGGCCGAGCTTGGAGTGGGAAAGGCGGAAGAGGACGCGAGCCAGCTTCTTGCTGTCCACTCCGATCTTTCCCAAGTCCTCGATCAACTTGTTCAGACTCCGTCCGTCGGTGCTGGTAATTTGCACCTCCTCCTCTACATCTATGCTGGCGCTATTGCTAAATCGCTCCTTTCGCTTCGCCTCCTCGAAGTCGTCCCACTCGCCGCCCTTCATTTCCTCTTCGTCGTCGTCGTGCTCGTGCAAGTCGAGGTACTCTGCTGAGCCCACCTTGACTTCCTTCACGACTTCAACTTTGTTGGTGCGAAACTCGGCATGGGCGACCTTCCAATTCGCGTGGTTCTTGTCTTCCATAGCTTTGAGGCGCTGCCTCTTTATTTGGAGGGCTACCCTTGGCACGGCCTCCTTGACTACCAGTCCTATTGCCTTGTTGGCCAACAGACTGCACACAGCCACCATCTCCTCCTCCATGACGAGGTCCTCGTCGTGCAACTTTCCAGCCTCGTTGACCTCGTTGAGGACTTTCTTCACTCCTCTGAGCAGACCCCATTTCTTCTGCGCCCCTTGCAGTGGCTTCACCTTCATGTTGGCGACCCTCAACCTCGTCCTGGCTATTTCGTCCTGGATTTCATCCCCAGTCGGTTCGATTTCCAAGCTCGCCTGACCATCGGGCCCGTCGCCTTCCTCGCCGACTTCGTCGACATCTTCGTCGTCGTCATCATCGTCGTCATCGTAGTCATCTCCCAACGCGTCGAGAGCTGAGGTCAAGTGGGACTGTGATCCAAAGGTCAACTGACGCAAATCAGCGTTCGTTGTCGAGGGCCGTGAATCGGTGTATCCGTCCGAGTACCCGTCATCGTAGTACTCCTCGTCGTTTTCGACCCAATTCCCCTCCTCGTCGTAGTATCCGCCCTCGGCATAGTACTGCCCGTCTGCGTTTTCATAACCCAGCTGCTGCGGAGGCTGGTAGTTCTCAACGTAATTTCCGTCCTGATCGTAAAAGTAGCCGTCCTCCCCCTCGTAAACGCCGTCGTCGTAGGATGAGCTGTAACCCGCTTGGGAGACGTCAGAGCCGTGAGCGGCGTAGTACTCTTCGACCTCCTTCTTCCTCTGTCGCTGCAAAAAAAGACAAGCCAAGGAGCGAAGCAACGAGTTAGAATAAAGTAGGGGAATAACGTAGGGGTGATAGTGGCTGAGTAACAAATAGGATTGACATATTTCCTTGCTGTCGTTGTTCACTCCTTGCTCACTCGCTCACTCCTCGCTCACTCACCTCCTCCTCCGCCGCCATGGCCTTGGCTATCGCCTTGGGAACCTCCCACTGCGACTTGCCGTTCATCGGGTTGTGAAAGAAGCGCTGGCCATCGTCGTCGTAGTGCTCCTCCCACGTCTCGTATTCGATGTCCTCCCTGTAAAGCTCGTGCTTCGGAGCGGGGGCAGGAGGCCGGAACTTGGTGCTCTTGAGTTGCCAGTCCGCAAAGCCAGAAGTGTAGGTCTCCTCCGGCGGCTTCTTCGGTCCCGCTGCGTCCTCCTCCTTCTTGATGAACCTGCGGGGAAGGGGGGGGTGAGCGGTGTGAACGACGTTCAGCTGGCCAACCCCACGGCCCTGTTCATGTGCCAGGGGTGGGGTCGAGCTGAGAGCTGTTTGCTGGTCTGATTGGTTACCTGACGTCCGTTTTTGTGGGGTCTATCTTGAACTTCTTGTTGAATTTACGCGCATTTTTTGTCCAAGTCGGCATCTCGCGTTTATGCGCCCGTTCAGTCTAGGCCAAGTTCTTTCAGGTTTTTGATGAAACACAACAGCCCTGAAAATAGCCTACTCTCGAATCACCCACACGAGCGCCACCGTAACACAGGCTCCCAAAGCCGGGCACAGAACCTTTTGAACCCGTCGGTCCCTGCCCCAGTATAATACCATGGCGGACAGCAACGCTGAGGAGAAGAAGGAGGAGACAACAGCCGCTCCCCCGAAAAAGGCCCCTCCTCCTGTGCTGAAGGTTGACCTTGACAGCGACCCCAAGGATTCTGTTGCATTCACTCTGCTCGGAGATTGGACGAAGAGGGTGCCTGAGGACGAACTTGACTCTTATAAGCTGCTGTATGTGAGGTTGTGGGAGTCTGTGAAGGTAAGTTGTTGGGGCTGCTGCTCGGGGGTTGCTCCCATGATGGGTGTTTGGCGTGCATTCGCGTCAAATGCGCGACACGCGCTTGTTTCTATCGCCGTGTCAACCCTAAAGCTAACCCCGCCGCCCATTCCGCTCCCGCAGATCGCCTTTGAGGAGGAGAAACGATTTCTGAAAAAGGCCAGGACTCTCAACAACGATGTCCTTGGGGAGAAGATCAATATGGAGAAGGCGCGCCTTCGCCAGCAGGACGAGCAGGATAATCTGGAGCGGCTGGAGAGGGAACGGGAGACCTGCCAAACGAACCTCGACGAGGCGGAGCACGCTGACACGGTGGTCAAGTATGAGCTGCAGGAGCTGACGAGCGTCTACAACGAGCTCGAGGACTCCCTGTTGGAGATGAAGGCGGAAAACGAGCGCAACGTCGAGCCGGAGCTTGCCAGGCTGAGGAGCGAGCTGAAGGCGATGCAGGACGAGAACGCTGAAGCCGAGGCGGCATGCGAGAAGGACAAGGCCCGGCAGCTGGAGCTCGCCGAGATCTACAAGAAGCTCGAGAGCGATCAGAAGAGGGCGGCGGAGCAGACCGGGGAGGTGAAGCGCCAGCTCCTGAAGGCGCAGGCCGAGCCGGAGCGAATCCGGAAGCAGGCTGAGAGCGTGGGGAAGGCTGTGGACAACCTGTCCATGGAGGTCATGAAGCTGACGACCAAGATTGAGAACTGCGACGAGGAGATCACGAAGCAGAAGCAGAAGAAGAAGGAGGCTGAGGAGGTGAAGAAAAATCTCAACCACAAGCTGGAGCTGCACAGGGACACGATTGACCACAGGCAGCGGGACGTCGAGGCCGTGGGAAAGAACCTCGAGCTGGAGAAGGCGAAGCACCACCAGCTCGCTACGCAGAGGCTGGAGCTTGAGCTCGCTAGGAAGGAGACCGACGAGAACATCCGGCACAAGAACGACAACCTGACGCTCGAGAAGAAGCAGCTCGACATCCAGAAGCGGCTCTTCAGGAAGAAGAGGCAGATCGCCAACACCGCCAGGGAGGTTCTTCCCGGCCTCAAGTCGCAAGTCAGCGACAACGAGCACCTGCTCGCTAGCTACAACGTGGAGAACAAGCGGCTGGCAAAGCAGGTGGAGGAGATGGACCAGGAGGTGTCCATCTACGTGGCCCGCTTTTTAAAGCAGGAGGGGGTAGAGGAAGACAAGAAGCTGGATCTGAACAAGCTCATCGAGGAGGTTGAGAAGAACGAGGCGGAGATCGCGCAGTGGGTGGCCGAGGAGCGCAAGCAGAACAAGTTGATCGCGGTGCTGAACGCCCAGAGGGAGATCAAGGCGAGGGAGGCCCTGCGCGCGATGGCGAACGAGAAGGAGACGAGGGAGCAGGTCAAGATGAAGGAGATGATAATCTTGGACTTGACCAAGAAGTGCAACGAGGTCAACAACAGGCTGAAGGAGTTCTCCGCCCTGTACGACGTGGTGAAGAACGAGAGGAACAACTACGTGAACCACATCCAGGCCTCGTCCCAGGCCCTGGCCGAGATGAAGGAGAAGATCAAGATCCTCCAGAACGAGGTTGAGATTCTGAGGAACGAGAGCGTGGGCAAGGACAAGGTGCTGAGCAAGGAGAAGGCAGCGCACCAGACGAGCCAGGCCCAGAGGGACAGCCTGAGGCTGGACACGAACAAGGCCAACGCGGAGTACAAGAAGAAGCAGGAGGAGGTGGAGCAGCAGATCGTCGAGATCGACAAGCTGAACAGCATCATCAACGGCCTGGAGAGGGACATGCTGAGAATAAAGTCGACCTTCGAGACTAGCGTGGAGGCGCGCAACTTCACCGGAGTCCAGCTCATCGACAGGAACGACGAGCTCTGCATTCTGTACGAGAAGGCGAACCTGCAGGAGCAGACCATGAAGCAGGGCGAGATCGCCATCCAGCAGAAGGATGAGGACATCCGCATGCTCAAGCTGCAGCTCGCCGAGATCCAGAGGCAGATTGAGGTGACTCGCAACAAGCTCCCCGACGGCCCCGAGCTGGCCGACAAGATCGTCCAGCTCCAGCAGGAGCTCCAGATGGAGCGCGCCATCACCAAGCAGCACTGCGACGAGCTCGAGGACCCGGGGAACACCGAGAGGTGGCGCGAGCTCCAGGGCGACGACCCCGACTCCGAGCAGCTCCTGGCGAAGAT
This sequence comes from Triparma strigata, assembly GCA_030267945.1. Classification (NCBI taxonomy): domain Eukaryota; class Bolidophyceae; order Parmales; family Triparmaceae; genus Triparma; species Triparma strigata. The sequence continues at coordinate 23,917 of BRXY01000278.1, forward strand.
CCAGGTCCTGGAGGAGAGGCTCAACAGCAAGAAGGAGACCCTGCTGGAGAAGGAGCTGGTTCTGGAGGAGGTCACGACCTTGACTGGCAAGTTGAGGAAACAGGCCGGATCGGGTCAAGACGAGACTTTGGTCCTGGCCCAAAAGGTCAACGACTACCAGGCGAGGATCAGGAGCGTGACCCGCAAGATGATGGCCAGCGTCTCCGAGCTCTCCATGTACCAGGCGACCGCCATGAAGCTCCAGCAGGAGAAGCACCTGCGGGAAAAGGAATTCCAAGAATGCAAGGAGAGGTTTGACAGGGGAGAGCCCCCCAGCGAGGAGGCCGAGAGGGAGTGGTACAGGCTGGAGAGGTCCAGAATCGAGCGGGAGGACGCCGCAGAGAACGACGTCGTCGCCCAATCCTCCGGAGGGCTGGTCCCCACGACCGCCAAGAGGACCACGGCCGAGCCGAGGCCGAACGCTTACATTCCCGACGAGGTCGGGATCCCGAAGCCGTACGGTGCCCTGGCGCCCTTCAAGCCCGCGGAGGTTGGGAGCAGTATGCGGCATATCAGAAAGTCGAAGGAGTCGAAGATCGAAATATAGAGTTAATAATGTTAATTGGGCATTATTGAAAACGTTGTTGTTTTTTGGGGTTTTTCTATCTTTTATTCGACTTTCTTCTTCTTGGTGCCGTGGTGGTGAAGCGCGATTCTAATGGCCGCAACCACTCCAAACAAAACGTGCACAATCCACCCTGTCCCGTACTCGTAGTAGTTATTGAAGCAAAAAAATATAGGGAGCACGTAAAATTTAGCAGCTCCCTCCTCATATTCTTCCGCCCAACACGTCAAGGCTAGGGCCGTAAAGCAACCTAATAAATCTAATCTAACATAACGCTCCTCAACCGTTTCACAATTAACGCAAAAAACGTTGCTCCATGCGTACAACAAGTTTCCCAAATTGCACACCGCCATCACGATCATTCTAATAATAGTCCCGCTCTTGGGATTTTTGAACAGGCACTTAAGCACGTAATATATGAAGAGTATTATGAAGGCAACCGAAATCATAACATCCGAAACATAACTAAATCCTTTCAGAAACACATAGCACGCGAACGACGAAGTAACCGCGCCTACAACGTAAACGAAAAATGTATCAACGACCCTGAAACTTTTGAAACCTTTGAACGGAATCCTTCTACCGGCCCATCTAAATAAAAACACCACATTAAAAAGCGACAAAACAACAACCCCCCTGAGGAATATATCCTCCCCGATAACTTTAAACATTGTAACAAATTCCACTCCCCCCTCAACATACGAAACTCCAACCACCGCCAAAACAGCATACTCAAGCAACTTAAAAAGCGCCACCCCTTCCTCCTCCCCCTCCTCCCCCTCATAAATCCCCTCCCTCCCCCCCCCCTCCAAAAACTCCACCACATACTCCAAAACCTCCCCACACCACGTCATAGCCAAATGGTCCACTCCCCACCCCACAACCTTCTCCATCCTCCTCGTATTTTTCTGCAAATTATCCTCCTTAACCAACACGTCATTAAAACCCCCTCCGAGTGACAACCCAACCCTCCTCTCAATCCCATGATAAAACCTCATACTCCAACTCCATCCAACGACAGGTTTAATAATCGGAGTAGCTAACGTTACGTCGATTTCATTAAGTAGAAGACCGCCGGAGGAGTGGCCGATCGTTGTGGTGTGGGAGGGAAGGGTGGAGAGGACAAAGGAAGATTGACGGAGGAGGTACGAAACGTGGAGGGCGGAAGGCTCGGAGGAGAAGGAGTAGCTGTAGAAGAGGGGGTAGGTTGAGTGGGATTTTTTGAAGTGGAGGAGGTAGGGGATTTTGTGGAGGTGAGACATTAAGGAACGGGATTGGTGGGAGGTGCCGAGATGACCGGGTATGAAGGTGTATGATTTTTGAGAAGGGTCGCCATCTTCAAATGCAGCATCAAATGCAGCATGCTGTACGTCGGGAGGAGGAGGAGGGATGCGATTGTCTGTCAATAATTGTAGAGTGTATGATACTTTGTAGAATGGTTTTGGAAGTTCCGAAGGAAGGTGTGGTAACCCTAACTTTGATGTGAATGTGGAGATTTTGGGAGGAAGGAACCCTAGCAGGCCCCCTAACAGGGGTGGAGGAAGGGGCGAGGTTTTTATAGTTTTATATTTAGGGGCAGAGTATGTCATTTTGCATAATGGTGATGTTGATGACTTTAATGTTATTATAATTAACCATAATAAGTATATTAAAGAAGGAACACTGAAAATTAGGATATACATACTATAGCGACGCTACTATAGCGACGCTACTATAGCGACGCTACTACAGTGGCCACTGTAGGTTCAGGCTCCGGGCTTGGCGTAGTCTGTCGGCCTTTACGGTGGCACCAAAGGTGGCACCAAAGGTGGCGGAGGGCTCAGTGGCGGAGGACTCACGAAACTTTTTTGAGGTCCTCGTTCTCGATACTTTAATAATGAAGGCTCAAGCAATGTGAAACGTATTCAATTAAATTTCCGGCCTAAAACAAGATCAGTGAAACTGCTTTAACGGTCACAGAAAAGAAAAATACGTTTCAAAAATTGAGGATCAACAAATCCCTGTAATCTTATTCCCTGTTCCTCTCCCTGATTACCGGTCAAAGAAGTCAAACTTCACAGGTCTGCACCTCCTAACGTCCGTCCCGCTAAAGTCGAAACTTGTTTCCCACATTCCAGCCCAAATATTAACCTGCATAAAAACTAACACTCCGTAAAAAATCTAAAACATTCCCAAAACAGCCTTTCAACAACCCACAACCCCACCGTTATCTGCTCCTCCCCTTCCCTTCTTCCCTCTTCCCCTTATCGTCTTCTCCCTCCTTAAAAATGTCAACCCCCGTCCCCCTCCCTACAATGTCAGACCTGACCCGTCTCCTCCACCTCGGTCTCTGCGATACTCTCGAGAAAGCTAAGGACGCCGAAGCGCTTAAGGAACCTTATGGGAGGCCCAAGATTATGAGCGTGGAGGATGTTGAGGAGAAGATTAATGAAGAGAGGTGAGAGGAAAGGGGGTGGGGGGGAGGAGGAAGGGGTTCTTGAAGAACGAAGAAGAAACAACGTTTTTAAAACATTAAAACAAATTCGTCTGGGGGTCAAAAACAACTCACACCGCGCTCCCCCTTTAACCCCCCCCTCCCCCCTCTGCCTTTCAGTTCCGACTCCGATTCCAACTCCGACTCCTCCGTTGACTCCGACTCCGACTCCGACTCCGACGCCTCAATCGACTTCACATACACCTTCGGTTTCAATCCTCTAACCCATCTCGGTATGTTTCTGAAACGTTCTAACCCTAAAAACGTAGCCGCGAGGGCTTTACAAAGAGACGAGGCTATTCAGTTCTTGAAGAAGAGGAGCGAACATTCTTTAAGACAGTTGAGCGTTAAAGATGAGATAGAAGGGATTGTTAAAAAGAGGATTACGGGGATTGTTCAAGGGCCTGTTGTTAGTTTAAGGGAGGAGGGGAAGGTTTATGTTTGGTGTAAGGTTTTTAAGACGGGGAGGTTGGTTTGCGAGGTTTCGAAGGGACCCGAGAAGTCGCCTGATGACATTGTCCAATTTGTGGACGTGATTCCTGGGAGGGAGGGGGATCCGCTGGTTGGGGTTGTGAAGGTGGAGAATCTCCAGAGCGATACGGAGTATAGGATTAAAATTGGGCTGGAGACGGAGGATGGGGCATTCCGCGGCATTGAGGGGGAGGAGGTTGTGGAGGCCACATTTAAAACGCTGCTGGACAGCGATGAGAGGTCGGAGGTCACCGTCAATGTGGGGAGCTTGGGGGGGAAGGGGTTCGGGGGGAAGGTGAAGGAGATAGCGGAGGGCAAGGCCAGGCCCCTCCTGCTCCTGGGGAACGTAGTGCCTCCGAAGGAGATGATGGCGGTGGGAGAGAGCGGGGAGGCGCCCAAGGGCCAGCTGAAGCTTCAGAGGGACCACATGTCAAAGGCTTGGACGGGCGAGCTCGGTGCCGCCGCGTCGTCCCTACCCCTCTTCTGTGCCTTCAACGACGCCACGAAGGGGTCTGACGACCTACTCCTGAACGAGGAGCTCGCGCTCTCGAAATCATCGTCGAAATCCAAGTCGAAGCGCCGCCAGACGCAGTCCCAAGGCACCACCCCTTCTGTCAAAGCCTTCTCGGAGTACTTCCCTGTGGAGCTCGTCAAGAAGCCGACTCGGCACATGTACGACTCAGTCCCTCTATCCATCCACGCCGAGATGTACCTCCTCGACACCCGCTGCGGCTTCCTCGGCGGGAACCAGGCGAAGTGGCTCACCGGCCGCCTCGAGTCCTCCTCGTGCAAGTGGAAGGTCATCGCTGCCGCCTCCTCCTCCGCATACTCTCGCCAGATCGACCAGACCGTCGCACTCATTCCTCACACTGACGAGGAGGAGGTAAGAAATTTGAGTATAGCCCCCGCCTGCGCCCCAATTCTAACTTCGCTTAAATCGTCGTAGTTGAAGGCTCAGGCCGAGGCCGCCAGCGTTATACAGATGAAGGCCAAGGAGAAGAAGGAGAAGAAAGACCGCTCGTCATCCAAGAAGAAGAAGATCGGCGGAGCTTGGCTCGACGTGGAGAAGTTCATCCTCGAGAAGAAAATTACAGGCGTTGTTCTACTCACCTCGGAGTGCAGGAGCTTCGGTGTGTCGAAGACCCCTTGGGGATGGGAAGTTTCCGTCGGCACCTTCGTCGAAGAGCAGCACCCCGAGTTCAGCTCCTCCGGAGAGGAGCAGATGCCCCTGGAGGACGGCGGCGGCTACATCCAGCTGAAGGTGTCCGAGGAGGGCGGCCTCACCGTCAAGAGGTGTGGCGGGAAATCCGATGGGCTGGAGGTTGAGATCAAGGGGGAAGAAGCGAACGATGGGGAGGAGAATAAGGAAGGCGAGGACGCGGAGGAGAAAAAAGATTAAGAGAAGAAGGATGATTTTAAATTTACAAACAAAATTTTGATAATTATTAATTTAATTCTAAAGCGACTGGAGAAGTTCCCGTTTCAGCGAGTTCCTAATTGAGACTGCCTTCTTCGACTTCTTCATCTGCTTTTTCAAGCTGATGGTTTTATTTGTTCCGATCGCGCTCGCCGGCGAACTGGAGAAGTACTGCCCCGCCGTGTTGGGGCGAATGGCGCCGCCCCCTTCGATGAGTGTTTTGTTCGCAAAGTCAATGTTAGACAGATGAGACGTCATTGGACGGTCGGAACTATTCGGAAAGTTGAAGCCCTCCACGTTGAGACCTTTCAACTTCACGTTGGAATCATAGATGAACTCCATCTTCTCGAGCTTTTCTCGCAGTGTAACCCTCTCGCTGTTTGATTTCTTGAGGCGAAGGACGATCTCGGTCAGCAGGAGGTCTCGCTCTTTGAGCTGCAGGGCCAGCTGGCTCAGCTGAGCTTTGTGGGAATCTGCTGCCTGCGAGGCTGATTGTTGCAAGTATCGGATCTGCTCCTCCAAGTTCACCAGGTGGTTGCGCAACGGCGTGTTCGGAAGGACAAGACCGGGTGCTTGTGGGGCGACTAGGGGACCGTCCGTCTGCCCCGGGTTGGGGGGAGTTCCCTGGCCCGGATACGGGCCGTATCCTAAGTCTGGCGTTGAGGGCACGAAACTGGTTGGCGAGTTCGAATTCGCACCCTCCTCTCCTCCTGCATTGAGATGGCCTTTGTCCTTGGGCCGGATGTTCCCTCGCAGCGGCGTCTTCGTCACCTCTACCTTTTCGACGGGGGCAGGACTGGAGGCGCGAGGAGGCGAATCGGCGCCGCTTAGAACAATGCCTCGTGCCTCCGTCTGAGCTCCGCTGATGACCCCGGCTCCGCCCATGCCCTCGCCGCCGTTCGGCTGGTCAGAGGGCTTGATCCTCACAACTTCCTGCGTTTCGGTCACTCTCAAGTCTTTCAACAAATCGTTCCCGCTCGCCGTTCGTATCCTCTGGCTAATTATCCCCGGTGGCAAATCCGGGCTGCCAGGGGGAGACTGCACCAAACCTCCATGGCCAGCGAGTCCATCCAAGTCGAGCTCGGGTTGGCCAAAATGCCCGCCGTCGCTCAGGTTTGCATGTACAGGGGTAGACACGACGGTTGGGGGAGCTGATTGGGTTACTTGTGGCGGGACATACACATTCTCCAAGTTTGGGTCGTGACTCTGGATGGGAATATCGTTCCAGGTCGACTCTGAATAGTCGTCTTCCATGTGGTCCATGTCCAGGGACGAAGACGAAACGGAGAAACCGCCCGACTCTGGAGAGGCCGGGCTGTTGCTACTTTCCTTCCCTTGTTGTTGCTGCTGCTTGTGGGTTGGAGAAGTCTGAACTGATGTCGAAACAATGTCCCGCTGTCTGCTCAGCTGGGCCTCCTGAAGTCTGATGTTTTCTTCCTGCTGCTGCTGGAGCTGGAGCATTTCTAGTTCCTGCTGTTTCTGTTTCTGCTGCATATAGAACATGTTGTGCTGCTGCTCCAAGAGCTGAGTCTTCTGCCTGAGCATCAATTTCTTCTGCTCTAGCATTTCCCGAGCCTGTATTTCAAGTTGCGCCGCATGCTTCTTAGACTCGGCGTCTGCCGCGCTGGCGGCCGCGTTGCTGTCGCGCCTGACGCGAGCCTCGAGCTTTTCGATCTCGTCCTCGAGTCCGTGGATGGCCTCCTCCTCTTTCTCCTCCAACTTCTTCTCCTCCTGTTCGGCCTCGCGGATGGATTTCCTTGCCACGTTGACAGACTGGGCGAAAGGGGAGGTCGGGGCGGGGACGGGAGTCGCGGGGGATGGGTGATGGGACTGATCACTGGGAGCAGGGGCGGGGGCGGGGGCGGGGACGGGCGCGGAGTGCTCGAAGGGCGTTTGTTCGCCGACAGGCTCGTTGTTGGAGGCCGGACCCGAGGGAGAGAACGAGAAATTAGTCGCCTCAATTGGCTCCAGCGGAGCGGGGGCTTTTTTGTTCCTTGGCGATTTTGCCGCCTTCTTGCTCTTCTTTGACTTCTTCGAGTTCCCGGAGCCGATGCTTGCCTCTTCGATTTGGTTACTGCTTCCTCCTACAAACATCTCGAGCCTCTTGATGTCGAGGTTCTTTTGCTTTATCGTGTCCTTCAGCTTATTGATCTCTTCCTCCAGGCGCCTGTTCCGTTCCTCCGACTCGACGCGAAGTCGCTCTATCTCCTCCCTCTCCGCCAGGGCCCTCCTCTCCTCCGCCCTCATGGCTTCCATTGAGATCTTTAGCTTCCGATTCTGTTCTCCCTTCTCCTGAATCATTTTGAGAAAGTTGGCCTCCCTCGCCTCGAGCTGCATCTGCATCGCCATGGCGCTCGTCTTCTCGTCCCTCATCTTCTTCATGCTATCCTTGAACTGATCCTCCACCGCATCTATGGCGATGGCATGCTTGCGGTGAATCTCGCGGACCTGCTCCTTCATCAGAGCTTTGTCGAGGGCTATTGTGTCCTTTATCTCGGCGTGGTGAGCCGCCCGGTTGGTCACGAGCTTCTTTGCGAAGCTATCGGCGACCCACTGAATGTGTCTCTTGGTCTGCCCGGCATGGTATTCCAATGCTCCGTCGAACAGCCTCTTGTTTTCCTCAATCATGTCGTCCAAGTTGGAGTCGATCTCCCGTATTATGGACTCGTTGACGTCGTTGAAGAAGCCCTCGAGCTTGCCCTTCACATCTTCCTGGCGACGCTTCATTTCTATCCGCTGGTTTGCACCCAGCTTGTGAATCTCCAGGTACTTTGCAGAATCTGATATGTGCTTGGAGAAGGTTGCGTTCAGCATGTCCAAGTTATTCACGGAGACTATTTTGTTATTTGTCGATATGACGGCATGTTTGTCCTTCATAAGATTCTGTGCGTGTGCGTGTGTGTGAGGAAGAATGGGTGGGTGGGGAGGGTGAGCGGGCTTGTTTGGAAATGATCGGAGTCGCAGGGAGACGGAACATTGGTAGGCCGGAGGAATATCAAGATCTCACCTCCATTTCGGCGGTCTGCTCGTCGATCTTAGATGTGCAGACCCGCATCTTTCTGAACTCCTCCATCACACTCTCGATGAGCTTCTGGTCTCCTTCCTCCACGTGCTCAGAGGCCATGGTGTTGTTGCTGTGGGGGTTAAGGGGGGGAGGAGGTGGAGGAGGTTGTTAATGTGTGAAGGGGGAGACGCGAGGGGGGGGGGGGGGGGG
>BRXY01000278.1:32121-90370 GCA_030267945.1 Triparma strigata
GGGCTGACGCGGCGTATGTATTAAAAGAGAGGCGGCCGATTGGTAGATTCTTAGCGGCTCTCCGGTGGGACAATTCAGTTCAGTCAGTTGTGCCCTATTTGCCAGAGTAAGCGGTTGTACACCAAGAAGGTCAAAGACGGAGTTTATCGACAAAATAAAGTACCACTGGCTCATCAATAGTTCGTCCCGTCCAGCACCCCACTATTTAGTAGAGAAAGCTTTCGGTACTTCAATTTTTTACTAAAACCTTTCGCAACACCCAATACCTTTTGTTGTTGGGCGGACCCTGCCTGCGCGTGAAGGGCTAATATGGGACAGTGTGCTCCAGGGAAGCAGGTGGCGGACGGAGCCAAAGAAGACGACCCCGCTAAAAAGGAGGAGGAGGAAGGAGAAGAAAGTGGCATATTGCCAGGGCTTATAGTAGGAGACGATGATGAGGAGGGGGGCAAGAAGAAAAAGAAGAAGAAGAAGAAGCTTTCCAAGGCACAGCAGGAGGTCGACGCCGTCTTGGGCCACCTGCAGGTCCCTAAAGGCGCCGTGACAAAGTTCCTAACCTTCTTCAAGAAGATGGACGATGATAATTCGGGCAACATAAGTTTGGAGGAATTCATTGATTTTCTGGAGCTCGATAAATACTACGTGCCCTTCATCGAGAGGTGCTTCGGCGCAATGGATTTCAACAAGAAGGGCAAGAGTGCAGGGGCGTTGGATCCTACGGAGTTCACGGTCGGCTTGTACAATTTGTGCATAATGTCGAAGGATTTACTTGAGGACTACGTCTTTGAGCTTTACGATGAGGTTCACGACGGGAATTTGTACCAGAGACAAGTCGAGAAAATGGTGGAAGAAAGCAGCGATCACGATTCCGAAACGGTGAAAGCACTGGTAGAGCAAGTTTATAAAGCCTTGGACAAGGACGGGGACGGACACATCAGCAAAGCGGAATTCTTCCACCTCGACTCCAAGACGGAGAGTCTGCTGAGGCCCATGTATTTGATGCAAACAAATCTCCAGAAGCGCTGTCTCGGGGAGAACTTTTGGGACGAGGAGCGCGGTAGAATGAGAGACATGTTGGAGGAGTACAGTGTACGGACAATAATCGATTTGTTGGCAAACAGAGTTGCGGCGAAGTACGAGGCCGACAGGCTGAAGAGGGGCGAGGCTATAGTTAAGGACCGGGAGGAAGAGAAACAAAAGGCTGCGAGGGAAAAGGTTAAAGGTTTCGGCTCGGAGAAGAATATGGCGGGTGCCAAAGAGGGTTTAACGTTCGCATCTGACGGCGGAGCTCCAGTCTTCGCAAGCGAAATTGAGGCCAAGAAGAAGGAGCGGGCAGCTTTGGCGAAGGCCAAGAAAAAGGCGAAGAAGAAAAAAGAGGCGGCAGCGAAGGGAGAAGCGCCCGAGAAACACAAAAATAAGAATAAGACTCACGTCTCGGTTTCTGTTCGCGGCGCACAGAAGAAGGGAGGAGGGGGCGGTTATGCTCTCAAGCACAAGGAGGAGCTAGCCGTAAATAACAAAAAGTAAACAACAAGATAACCCTTTATTAATTCAAACTAATTTACAACGAGTTCATGAGATCTAATTCAGCCTTGGCCTTGGCCGCTGCTTCTCGTGCGGCCTCCTTCTCCTTCTGCCTCGTTATCTTGCGGCTCATCTTCTTTAGCTCGCCGCGGTCATGGACCGCGATGGCGCTTCGCGGGGATTTTTTCCCCTTCTTGAAATTCATGAGCTTCGCGGGTCCTTCCTTAGCTAGACGCTCCTCTTGCTCTCCGAGCACCGTGTCCATCGTTAGGCCCATGTCTTTATGACTGCCCTTCTTGCTTTCGTTCAGCACGTGCGCCTTCCTCTGCTCGACACGCGACTCTCTCGTGTCCAAAGCTTCCGTAATGAATTTGACAATCTCGTCCTTACCGGCGTCGTTCTCTGCCGCCAGGATCTCGTCTTCCTCCATATCGGCTCTGCGGTCGACTTTCGCGGTGTACTGTTTGGTATTCTTGTCGTAGTCTTCGTCCAACTTGGAAAGCACGTTGATGCGGATTGCCTGAGGCGAGGACAAGGCGGCCGATTCGGCATGGGGATTCGGACGAGTTCGGTCCTCCAAGTCCCCTCCCCTGCTCTTCGGCCTGTACTTCTTCGCCGCTTCGCCGAGCGCCTTCATCTTGGCGCGGTGGATCTCGTCGGCGATCTCGGTCTGTTTCTCCGCAATACTAAGCCCGCGGTCGTCCCCGAGCTGCTTGCTCGAGCCCAAAGTCAGCGCCTCGAGAACGCTGGTCAAACGGTCTTCCGTCTTCATCAAAATCTTGAGGTCCGGGTCGTAGTTGGGATCGTCCAGCGAGTGCGACTGAACCTTGGAGACGGGCAATTTCGTCACCTCGTCGGCCTCGTCCGTGATCCTTGACAGGTGGTAGATGCCAGTCACCACGAGGTGGATCAAGGCGGCCTGCTTGTCGAGTTTTTTCCGGATGTGCGAACACGTCATCTCGGCTTCGTTCGCTAGCCCGTCCATTTTGCGGACGTCCTGGGTGCTGTTGCTGTCGGCCGCAGCTTCTTCGCCAGCGAACTGAAGCTCATCAAGTTCTCCCTGCAGCAAGCCAAGCTCGTCCTTCAATTTTTGCACCTTGTTCTCGTAAAACTTTTTCTGCGCGTTCAAGCTTCCGTTCATCCGTTTTGTCTGGTGGAATTTCTCCACCAGCTCGTCGCCGTTGGCGGTTCCTGTCAACTCGTTGAGCTTCTCCATCGCCTGGGTCATCATGACCTGCTTGTAGTCGCCAGCCTCGGCGGCCAGGCCTCCCGCTAATCCGGCGAGTCCGCCAAGCGCACTTTTCTTGAGGTCTTTCGACATTCCATTCATTGGCGACAACAGCTTAATGGGCTCGTTGCTCGTGGTGGCGGCAGTGGGGTTGGAGCTCATCGGCCTGCTGCTGCCCTGCGCGGAATCGGCCTTGCTCGTCGAAGTCATGTCGCGGGAAAGGGGGCGGAAAAGACTCAGACTCGTCTTGTTTCCGGAAACTTCTTCGAGCTTTCTTTTGTTCTCTGCGAGTTCCTTTTTCTTCGCCTCGACCTGGGGTTCGATCTTGTATTTCTTCCCTCGAGCCTTTTTTATCTCGTGCAGGTACTTAGGGCGCTCGTGATTCTCGATACGCTCTTTCTCGGCGTACAAATCGTTCCTTCGCTTCAGCAAGTCTGCCTGCTGCTGCCTGGCGAGCTGCAGCTGCTGTTCCAGGGCATCGATGTGATTCTTGTCCTTCGCAGGGTTGGCCAGTAGCACCTCCTGAACCCGGATGTAGAACTCCCCCAAGTATTTGGCGTTTCGGACCGCGCTGTCCATCTGCTCGAGCCTCTGCTGCAACATTTCCATCACGTTCTCGCCCGCCAGCATGTGCTTGTAAGTCAAACCGTCCTTGCGCTCCCTCTCGGCCACCGTTCGGACCATGTTCTCTAATTTCTCGGCCTTCATTTTAGATTCCATTCGCATGTCGTCGTACAGTTTCCTCATCTTGCCCGCCCTCGCGAAGGCCTGGGCTAGCAGCGCGTCGTCGTTCGTGGTGGGGAATGTTTGAGAGTGAGCGGGCAAAAAACCCAGGTCGCCTCCGGCAGCGGCCGAGAAGGGCGTCTCCTCGCTCTGCTTCAAATTAATCAGCTCCATCAGCGTTTGGGGCTGCTCCTGTCCTCCAAACCTCTCGATGGCCTTGCTGGCGGCGGAGTCCATGGCCTCCTCGTCCGCCTGACACTGGATCTTGTGAAACTTCTCCACGCTGGGGAACCTGCATCCGCTCTTCTGACTTTTTACCGAGCTGTAGCTGAAGGGAATGGAGCCGCCCTTCTTCTCGGTCGGCTCGAGGTTCATCCTCGCGGGCTTCGGCATTTCCCTAGGCGCTATGCCGAGCATCTTGTTCTCCTCGGCCAATTTGTCGAACATGCGATTCGCAGCAGAGACGCGCCCGGCCTCGGCCTGGATCATGGCCTGGTCGCGCGAATTGCTCGCCTTCTTCTTCGGGTCGTTGTGGTAGTTCTTGGGGGTCTCATTGGGGTTGACCTTCTTGTTGTCCCAGAATCTCTTCCTCCTCTTGGCCTCGTCCATTTTGCTGCTCCCCTTGGAGAGCAAGCTATTCTTCGCCTTTCCCAACCCAAAGCTCTGCGACTCCGGAATTTCTCCGTCGGCGAGATCAAACGACAGCAGGCTGCCCTTCCTCTCGGGCTTCTTGCCCTCCCCAGTCTCCTCGATCTGCGTCATCTGCTCGCTGTAAGCGGCTGCGTTCTTCAACGCTAGCCAAGGGAACATGATCCATATCCAGCGATTGAAATAGTAGTAATGGGGCTTCAGCAAACCGGGACCGCCGATGTTGTACTTCTCGGGAGAGTAGGGGAGGGTGTTCACCACTCGCTCCTCCTTCTTCTCCTCGCCGCTGGCCCCGTCCAGTCCGCCGATGCCCTGGGCTTGCTTCTCCGCGCGGTTCAGCAAATCCAGCTTGTTCAAGACGTCCTTCTGCTCAACGCCCAGATCCTTGAGCTGGTCGAAGTCCATGGTTTTGCGCAAAAACGGAGGCGGCTCGGTCCTAAGGTTCATGTTCTCGCTGAACCAGGCCATGAACTCGGAGATGTTGCTGATCATCATTTCCAGCCTCTTGGTCGAAGGCCTCAGCCCGGCGTGCCACATCTCGACCGCGCGGTTGTACTCGTCGACGATGTCGAAGGGGGCCATTTGGCCCTGCAGCCTCTTCTTCCTAACCTGACTGTCGGACAGCCCGTTCTTGGACGCCTCGCTCAGCTCTGCCAGCAGCTCCTTTTCGGGGCCGTCCTGCAATACGATGCTCGCCTCGATCTCGTCGCTCATGTACAAGGGACCCTGGATCAACGCCCTCCAGTAAGAAAAGAGCTCCCCCTTGAGCTGCTCCCCGTTGTACATGATGTCGAAGGTTCTCAAATCAACAAGAACGTTCCTCAGCGCCGTCCACTTGCGGCACTTCCGAAGGTGCCAGGGCAGCTCTTCGCAGCGACGGAGCGACGGCTTCTGTTCCATGAAGAAGGCGATGATGTGGGCGTGCCACTTGGCCTGGCCCTCCGCCGAGCCTACGTAGCGCCACCACACGACCTCGCGAAGGGCCTCGGACTCTAGAGGCAGCATTAAAACGTTGTGCACTCCCGGGGCGTATATGACGCCGAGGTTGATCAGCGCGGTCAAAAGCGCCTCCTCGACGTTGTCACCAAGGGTCCTAGGCTCCAGTGTCGTATTGGCAGGAGTCGTGGAGTCCTTGAGAAAGTCCATGTCAATGTCCGCGACGATGCTCTTCTTCTCGATCATGCTTCCGCTTTCGAGACTACTCTGCTCCCCGCCCTCGTGTGTATTGATCCTCTTCTTCCCGTGGCTATAATCCCGCGCGTCCTTCTCGAAGCGCTCCATTGCCTCGGTGTAGTCGATGACGCCGTCGTGGTTCTTGTCCAGGCTCCTGATGAGCATGTTGACCTGATCCTCGGTGACGTCGACCTTGGGGTGCAGGTTGTTGATCCCGGCCTTGAACTCGTCATACGTAAGGAGCCCGTTCTTGTCCTTATCGAACTGGTTGAAGGCATCAGCCAGACGCAACCTGTGGTTGGCGAAGACCTTGAAGATCTTCATCTCGGCGTCGGCCTCGGTGCCGGACATGGACTGCGCCCAGTCGTCCTCGTCCTGGATTCTGATCAGCAGGTCAAACAGCTCGCTCTCCTTCAGACCGTGCCTGCTCGTGTACAGCAGCGCCAAGGAGTATCCGAGCAGAGGTCCTAGACCCTTGACCTTCTTTCCTCCCTTGAGATAGATAGGAATGTTCTCGAACTCGTCAACGTCCTCTGAGTAACCAGACATGTCCAACGAGCCGCCGCCGGTCGATTGCGACCGGCGCTTCCCCGGCGAACGCGCGATCTTGGCTTCTTCCGCCTTCTGCGCTTCCATATCACGGCGGGCCTTCTCCTCGGCAAACGAGGGTAATTTGGAGGAGGAGTGAGAGAGCGAAAGGGTCAACATTATGTTCCCTTTGTCCTCAGCGGCAGGGGTGGTCGTGCGAGAGGGAACTCCGAGGTCCTCGCCCTCGTCTTCGAACTCGTCCTCGTAGTCGTCGTCCTCCTCGTAGTCCTCGTCGCCGTAATCGTCGTCTTCGTCTTCGTCTTCATCTTTGCTCTCGGCTTTCTTCTCCTCCTCCTTCTTCTCCTCCGCCTTCGCCTCAGGCTCCTCAGCAACACTCGCATGGCCCGGGATCGCGGTCCTGCCCTCCTTTGATTCGAGCCAGGCCAAGAACTGGCTTCCTGAAGAGCCTCCGGCCATGGCCTTCACTCGTTCCTGGATGTCAGAAACCACACTGGTGAGCTTCTTCTCAGAATCTTCAGCCAGAATGACGAGCTTCTCGTCGGCGACGGCGTTCGCCTTCTTCATGAGCCTGTCCTGCACGACTTCGTCGTCGTCCGTGGTCTTGATGGCGCTCTCCTCTTTGGGCTCGGCCTTCTTGTTAGATGTCTTCTTGGTCATTTCTGCCCCGGACATTGCCAGAAGCGAAGGGTTCCACGGGTTTGCCTCGAGCAACTTCGCGAAACCTCCGTCCTCCTTGCAGCGATCCTTTGCCAGCTCGACGTCGGTCCTTCCTGGAATCTGGCCGTTCTCAAAGGTCTGCAGGATCTCGTCGTACAACCGGTTGACTCCGTCAGCGCCGTCCATCCACTTGTCGATGCAACTCCACAGATCGTAACCGTGATTCCCGGCGTACTCGGTGGCGTGGAGGAGGGTGCGCAAGAAGAGCGGGTTCCTCGCTCCAAGGTCGTCGAGGATCTTCTTCTTGATGCTGGGAAAGAGGACGAGGGCTTTCTCCGTATGGGGATCCAATTCTTGTTCTAGAGAAGACGCCGTTAAGTCGTCGGTAGCCGTCAGGAAGGTCGTTGAATTTTGCTTGGCCTTCTCGTCGGCGGCTGCCTTCTTCCGCTTTTTGGCCTGCATTTTGGATGACAGGCGGAGAAAAGATTCTACAATGTGGCCAGAGGTCTCGTCAGGGAGGGGCTCAACTTCGACAATCTTCCAGCTGCGCCTCTTGAGCTCCTCCAGCACTCTCTCCTTCTTTCCCTCGGACGCGCCGATAGCATCGTCCTCTGCGTTGCCCGTGTCGAATCCAGCATCTTCGTCGTCCTCTCCGCCGGGGCTCGTCGTCGATATTATTACGCGGCAGTTTGAAGGGAAGGAGAGGGGCAGCCACTTGAGCCCAAGGTCGCCCTCCTCAGCTCGGAGCCTGTGCAGGCCGTCGATGATGATGAGCACCCTGCCCTTCTTGGACGCCATGTCGAGGAAGCGCGGGAGCTCCCAAGGAAGCTGGGGGGGGGGATTGGGGGGGTAGTTGGGAGGGGTCGGGGGGGGGTGAGCGAACAAAAACCGCACTTAAACCGGCAGGGGACAAGAACAAGGACGAGCACTCACCTTTTCATCGTTGCTGGGGATTGCGGCAGTAAGCTCAAAATGCTCCTTCAGCTCAGACATCAAACGACGCAGAGTCAAGTAAGTGTAGGTCGACTGCCTTGAGCAGCCCACTACGTGCCAAAAGACGAACTCATCAGAGATGGTCCTACTCCTTTTAACCTCGGCCTGGTGCTTGATGAGCCAGTTGGCCAGCAGGGCGGACTTACCCACCCCGCTCGGCCCAGAAATTACAAGGGGCTCGGTCTTTCCCGACAGGCTCTCGCTGCCGTTGTCTGCGTAGTTCTCGAGGGCAGCCTCCGCCCCTCCATGCGAAGCGTAGACATAATTGCTAGTTGGGACGCGAGTCGCTGCAAAGGTATTATGCAGGTCGTGCTCGAGGTCTCCGATGCAGAATGTGTCCTCGGGGATGAAAGTCGCCGCGATCGAGGACTGGCCGGCGGCCGACCCCACGTCGGCAACGTCCAAGAGCTGCTTTTGCTTGGGCATCAGGAGGGGGACGGGGGTTGTGTTTGGTGAGGGAGAAACCTGTTTGGGGTTAAGTGCGTCGGCCTGGCGGTGGGTTGGAGGGGAGCTAAGGGGGAAGGAGGGGGACTGGGGTGGGAGCTGAAAATCGGGTCGCGCTCCTTCGAGAAACGGATGAACCCTTCTCTCTGAAAAATAGGGTTTTAACGATTTCAGCACAGCCTGAAAACAAAACAGTCAAGTCAAAAATCAATCTGAATGGCGCTTTCTTCGTGCCCGAGATATGAGCAGGCCAAGCGTACTCGAGTGCTGCATCTAAATGATTCAGGGCTGACGAGTATCCCGCCCCCCGTCCTGAATTTGAGCATGATTACTCGGCTCGATCTGTCCTACAATAATTTGGCCGAACTAACACCTGATATCCAGTTAATGGTGAACTTAGAGAACCTGTGGCTCAACGGCAACCCCTTGAACGCGATCCCTAGCGAGATGCAGCACTGTAGGAAGCTGAAGGTGAGCGATGTTGCCAACATTTTGGTTGTGTAACAGTCGAAACTCACACCTTGCTTGTTCGTTCGTACCTCTCCTCGAAAGGTGCTTGACCTACGCGACACCCTCGTGGAGGCCATCCCGAGGGAGATCGGGCGGCTGAAGAATCTATTTAACATCGACCTCAGGGGCACACCTCTTTGCGAGGAGCTCGACCCCTTCAAGGGATCGACGGAGGAGTTGCTGGGGTACCTCGAGGTCAAGGACAAGAGGACGAACATTGCCATAGAGATGGAGGACAACCTTCTCGCTGCCAAGTATTTGGAGACGGCGGACATGGTCGAGGGTGGAATAATAGTGAGCGCGTTGGTCAAGGCGGTGTGCGCTCAATTTCCTGAGATGGACGAGCTCAAGAATTGCGCAAGGAACGCTGACAGGTTGTTCCCCGACCGCTACGCGTCGCCGGTTGAGCTGAGGAAGCTCTTCCACCAGAATCCCTCCGACGGCCCGGCGATGAAGAGGAAGAAGTGGCGGGTGATAGCGGAGAGGATTTCTGAGAAGGAGGCCGTGAAGCTCAAGGTTTCTTACGTCAAGTTGAGGAGGGAGAACGAGATGGTGAAGCTGAGCGCGGACATGGAGCTCAAGATCAGTGCCATTTACTACGACAACCACGACCCCACCGACATCGAGGGCTGGCTCAAGTCGATCTACTCGTGCTTCACCCCTCAGAACTACGTCGACGAGGGCAGGAAGGACTGCCCAGATTTGGAGGACATCAAGTTCATCATTCAGCACGCGACCAGGATATTTCCCACCGTGCCGACTGATATTACCGGCCCGCTCATCAGGAAGAGCATGCTCGACCTTCAGCAGAAGCTCACCGAGGACAGGGAGAAATGCGTCAAGGGCATCATAAGCAGCATTTCCGCAATTTATAGCGACAGGGAGCCGCCTCAGGTGGTGAAGCTGGCGAGGGGCGTAGCGAGGCTCTTTGAGAGGGACAGATTCGCGACGGAGAAGGAGCTAGAGGATCTGAAGAAGATCAGCGCCGACGCGAGTCTGCTTTTCCCGGCAGAGTTCGACTCGGCAGATCCCAAGTCAATCAAGAAGCAATTCAGGCAGCGGGAATTGGCAGCACAGGCACAACTCGCTGCGGGGCGATAGCCAAAGCGATATAAAAACATATTATAATTTGCTCTCTAATTATCTAATATTGTTAATTCTATTTCGTACTTCTCTACATGCGCTCTTTCAACCACTCCTCCATCGACTCAATTATCGTTTCCCTCTCCGGCTCGTGGAGCATGGTGTGATATAACGAAGTATCCACATAAACCTTGTCTTGGGACGAAACCGCCTCGAAGAAGGCCTTCGACTCCTTGCGGCTCGTGCAGACATCCTTCGATCCGTGGGTCACATACAATGGACAAGTAACCTGAGCGCTTTGCTTCTTCAGGGCCCGAAAGGCCAACTCCGTCTCCCATGCAAGTCGAGCGGCGAGATTTCCCCTCGTGTTGAGCGGGTCATTTGCGTAATTCTTCACGGCTTCGGGATCCGAGCTCATCATGCTTGGAGAAACCGCAGGCGTTAATGCAAGTTTCGGAAGTAGAGCAGATACACACGGGCCTAGGGGCGTCTGCAACTTCATTATGAGCGTTTTGTCCACTCCAACTGCACAAGATGTCAAAAGGAGACCACCAAGCGTATCTGTGGCGAGCTGTGGCTTCATTCGAAGATAGACATGGGGCGCCAGCAGTCCACCGTAAGACTGGCCCCACAATAAAAGCTTGGAGGGATTCATGCCTTCGGCTGTTAGCACTTTTTGTTCTATGAAACGCTGTGCGTCGTCTACTAGGTAGCTAAAGCGAGTCGTGTAAGCTCGCTTGCCAGTTGAAAGGCCATGGCCTCGCATATCCATGGCCGCAACTCTATAACCAAGAGTTGCAAACCGCTCTATTACATGGCAATATCTCGCGAAGTGTTCTTGTATTCTGAGGAGAGGGCGCTATTAGAGGAGAGATGACGGCGGCTGAGAAATTTTCCGCGACCCCAGCAACAACTTACCCATGGTAGAAGATAATAACAGGTTTCTGAACAGAGAGGTCGTCGCCCTCCGGGTAGAAGACTTCGTAATAGAGAGAGACGTCTTCGTGGGCGGACTGCAGTAGCCCACGCTTCTTATCGAACTTGATGTTTTTAGATTTCGGCCTGGACGAGCGGAAGGGGGTGAGATCATGAGCACAACACTTAACCCTGGCAGGTACTCGTCACTAATATTCACTATCGCAAATTTGTGCCTACCTTGGGGGTGAGAACTCGTATTCTGGGTACGTCGGCAAGTTTGGGTCGTCGGTAGGTACGACTGCCATTTCTTGCTCAGTGGCGGAACCAGAAGAGGGGATTTTGAAGCTTTTGCCTGCATAGCCTCATCTCCTCCTTGACTAAGCCAACTCCTGAGATCTGAAGAACTTGCAATATGTCGAAGAAAGGAGCCGAGACCGTGAAAGTGGTCGTAAGGATCCGTCCCTTGAGCAGCAAGGAGGTCCAAGACGGCCACGACGCGTAAGTTGTCCAGTTTTGTTTAAATTACCAATTTTCGGAGGAAACCTGCGTTTTGATTTTCAGGCCACATTTTGGGGTGGGGCGTGGATTGATGTGGTATGGGGGGGGGTCGTAGGGAGCTAACAGTGTTTTGGGTTCGGTGGTCTTGCGCATCGTTTCACCGATAATTACGTTTCTAACCTTCATACTTGTTACCCTCCCGCGCTCGCTACGCCTCCCCCCTCAGGGTGTGCCATGTCCACGAGGACAGGGGTCTGATCGAGGTCTTCAACCCCAAGAACGACGCATCTGAGCCCCCCAAGAACTTCACGTTCGATGCCGTGTTCTCCAGCAAGTCCACGCAGAGGTCTATTTACGACACTTGCGCCGCTCCAATTGTGAAGAGTGCGCTTGAGGGTTACAACGGAACCATTTTCGCCTACGGCCAGACGGGAGCGGGCAAAACTCATACCATGGAGGGTTACCCGGACCCCCCGGAGATGAGGGGAATCATTCCCAACGCCTTCCAGCATATTTTCGACCACGTCGCGCTTGGAGAGAATGAGAAGTATTTGGTCCGAGCCTCGTACTTTGAGATTTACAACGAGCAGATCAGGGACTTGTTGAGCAAGGACCCGAAGAATTCGCTTGAGCTGAAAGAGAGGTGAGAGCTGAGATGAGTGGAGATGAGATGACAGCCAAGCCAGCTCGCAGCTAACTAACCCAACCCCAGCGTTGACACCGGAGTTTATGTGAAAGACTTGACCAGCTTCGTGGTCAAGTCCACTAGCGAGATCGACCACGTGATGCAGGCCGGAAAGAAGAACAGGAGTGTCGGGGAGACGTTGATGAACCAGGCCAGTAGTCGATCGCACTCTGTGTTCACCATCGTGATCGAGTGCTGCAGCTCGGACGATAGGGGAGAGCACATCCGTGTGGGAAAGCTGAACCTGGTCGATCTTGCCGGTTCCGAGAGGCAGTCCAAGACCGGAGCGACTGGAGACAGGCTGAAGGAGGCCACGAGGATTAACTTGAGTCTGTCCGCTTTGGGTAATGTCATCTCTGCCCTCATTGACGGAAAGTCGCAGCACATTCCCTACCGTGATAGTAAATTGACTAGGATTCTCCAGGACTCTCTTGGAGGTAACACCAAGACGCTCATGTGCGCAAACGCGGGACCCGCGGGATACAACTACGACGAGACTATTAGTACCTTGAGATACGCCAATAGGGCCAAGAACATTAAGAACAAGCCCAAGATCAATGAGGATCCGAAGGACGCCATGCTGAGGGAGTACCAGGAAGAGATTTCGAGGTTGAAGGCCCAGCTCATGGGCATGGACGGCGGAGAGGGCGGAACCGTCATGCTGGACGGACAGGAGGTCGACATCTCCGCCATCAAGGGGGGCGTGAGCGAGGAGGCGATGAGGGAAATGCAGGAGAAGATGGACAAGGAGAAGGCCGACATAAAGGCGAGGGCACAGCAGGACATGCAGGCGCTGCTTGACCAGCAGAACCAGACCGAGGAGGAGCGCCAGGCGTTGAGGGAGAAGCTGGAGAAGGAGAGCAAGGCGCGCATGGACATGGAGAACCAGAGGCTCTCGCTGCAGAACAAGCTCAAGGCGATGGAGGAGAAGCTCATCGTGGGCGGCGAGATGGCCAACAAGGCCGCGAAGCAGGAGGCCGAGCTGAGACAGGCCGAGCAAGAGCTCGCGGAGAGGAAGAACAAGGAGCTGGCGTTAGCGCGGCAAATGGCCGACCAGGAGGAGCAGAACTTGGAGCTCGAGGAGAAGTTCGGCAGTTTGCAGGTGAGACGAAGGACGAGAGGAGGAGCGAAGCGACGAAGATTTTGTTTAGGCGCCGCCGTTGCTAACGTTGTGAACGCCCCTTCCTTTGCGACTCGCTTCACTCGTTGCAGGACGAGGTGGACGCCAAGACCAAGAAGCTGAAGAAGCTGTGGAGCAAATTCCAGAGCGCCAAGAGCGAGATCAAGGACCTGACCGAGGAGTTCCAGGAGGAGAGGGAGGGCATGCTCGAGACCATCCGCGACCTCACCCGCCAGGTGAAGCTGAAGGAGCTTGTTATTGGGAACTTCATTCCACCCGAGGAGGCCCGCAACTTCGACGCCGTTGAGAACGGCGGCCGCGCCGTCTGGCAGGAAGAAGAGGAGCTCTGGGTCGTCCCAAGGTGAGCCGAGAGTCTTTTCGAATAGCTTAGCGCCATCAATCACAATGAACAATAGTGAAACGTTCTCACCCATTTCGTTCGTAGGCTCGACATCACCGGCAACGCCCTCAGACCCTCGCGGCACGTGTCCGCCAGTGGCCTCCGGCGCCCCGAGACCGAGTACAGCCGCCACAGGAAGCAGTACGACAGCAACCCCCGCTACAAGAGCGACAACGTCATCACCACGGAGCTCGACATGCCGGAGAGGACCACGCAGGACTACGACGGCCCGGACATGATGAGCCGAGTCTCCCCCGTCCTGGACATGTCGCTGTTAGACGACGACGGCGAGGAGGTCGAGTTCAGCGCCGTAGAGAACTCCCTCGGGAACCCGTACCTCCACTACAACGGAGAGGAGGGGGCCGAGAACGGAGGCGGAGGGGAGGGCAACAGGTCCAAGAAGGAGAAGAGCAGGAAGGGGAGCAGAAAGGACCGCCCGAGCACCGCGGGAAGGAGGAAGAAGAAGGAGAGGGAGCAAATGGGAGGCGCGGCGGAGGCCAAGGAGGAGTACCCGAGCAGCCACGGGCGGGTTGAATACAAGTAGACTAGTGGAAAGTTAGGGAAGGGCGCGCAGATTTTGTGTTTATAAAGGCTGCTTATGATAGTTTTGTTATGTATTATGATTTAATTCTCCTATTCATGACCGTCCTGAGCAATTTGAATATCAAATCGCCCGCCAACCTCAGCGCCGAATAACTCGTATACGCAATCTTCAGCGCCTCAACGATCTCAGGGTTACTCGCTCCTGCTATAGTTCCTCTGAGGATGTCTCCGCTTCGGCCTTCCGCCGTTAAGCCAGCTGACTCCCAGAGGCGGACCTGAGAGAGCATGGCGTCGTAGCGCTCCGCTTTGTTGCATTCTGCGTTGATCGAGGAGACGGTGGTGGTAGAGATTGAGTTCGAGGACATGGTGGCTGTTGAAAGGGAGCGTTGATTAAGGATTAGCGGGATCAGGAGGGATTTTTATCTTGAAGTCTTATTATCGCGAACGTTCGCGGACTGCCTCACCTAGCTCGTTCAATGTTATGGTGCCTTTGGTTGCTTCAATAGCCTCCAGAAGGGCGACGATGAACTCATCGAACTCGATCGAACACTCGATTTCAGCACAGTGGATCTCGGGGGAGCTTGAGGTCGGCTGCGACTGCGGCTGGTAGTTCTTGAGGAAGGTGTCGACGTCTGTATTGAACACCTTCAAGGTGTTGGATAGAGCCTCTGCCAACTCCTCTCGCGATAACACTGAATCCTTGTTGACATCGATTGCATTGAAGACGCTCAATTTTTCCACGAACTCCTCCTCCGTGATATCCTTATTCAGCTGTTTAGAAAGCTGCTCGCGCTCGGCGTCCACGCGCTTCTTGGACTCTTCGCCTCTCGCGGTGAGGTAATTGAACATCATGTTACCTCCCAGACGAAGGACGCTCATGTCCTCGTACAGCACGGAGAAGGCTCGAAGGACGAGGGGCTCGGTGGCCGCTGCGCGGGCGCCCTTGAAGAGGTTCACGTGGGAGTCCTTCTGGAGGTGGATGAGGTCGTAGTCGGAGTAGGAGCAGAGCTTGTCGATCTTGGACTGGAATTGGATTTCATGAATTGAGGAGCTGCTTCTGCTGCTGCTGCTGCTGCTGCTGCTGCTGTTGCTGCTGCTGTGTTCGTGGTACAGAGTGTTCAAGGGTGTGGTGGATCTCATGTGGCGAATGGTGGATGGAAAAGAGATCCTTCCTCGGAAGGGTGAAGAGAGAGAGATTAGCAGCGCGAGAATCAGAAGAGTATGTCGGAGTGCCATTGCTGCTATAAAAACCTTAAATTTACGCGACGATAAATTTGGCTTTTATTTATGTTAAAAAATGCGTATAGATAGTCAGATCTTGGTCGCGTAGTTCTTAATTACGAGAAACGAAGGATTGGAGGGAATTATGAAAAGTCTTAAAAATGTAAATCTCTGAGAAGTAAAATTGATTTTCTTCTTACCACAAGGTGAGAATAGCCGCCTGAATAGCCGCCTGTACATTAATTAGTGTATGGATCGAATACAGGAAGCGAGAACGGCTAACAGCTCGCTGTAGAGCATTTAATTTGTGCTATATTGAATCGCCGGAGACTCTCCAAAATCGTTCGTCTGAAATTCAAAGTCTCAGGCTTCCACGCGCTTCCACGCTCGTTTCTAACACGACCATAGCACCTCCCTTGTAAATTCAGTCATGACAGAATACCTCGAGGAGGCTGGTCAAAAGTATCCTGATCTAAAGTCAACCTTCGATGACTTCATAAAATGGTACTCCAACAAGCTCTGGCATGAGCTGACTCTGGGTGTCCTCTCCTTCGTCTCTGACCCAAAGAACATGAGGGACGGGAACTCGAACTTCGTTCAGGTGTACAATTCTTTCGTGAGCCAATTCGACGGGAAGGTAAATCAGCTATCGCTAGCTAAGATCGCTATGAAGGTCGCGGAGAGCTATGGGGATGATGACTTGGTTAGCAGGCAGTCCTTGATTGAGGGTTTGCTCGAGAAGGTGAGGGTGACGGGGAGCAATCGACGCGACCTCTACACACAAACACACACACACACGCACACTTCCCCAACTAATCCCACACACACACACACACAACCACAGCGCGCCCGCCTCGGCCCCGAAGCCTCCCTTTACCTTGACATGGGCCTCTGCCAGACCCTAATCCGCCGCGGCGAGAACCTCACCTCCGTCAAGAAGACCCTCTCCACGGCCAAGACCGTCCTCGACACCCTCTCCGGCTCCAACGACACCTCCTGCCACTCCAGCTACTACAAGACCGCCAACGAGTACCACAAGGTTGAAGGCCCCCCCGAGCTCTTCTACAAGAACGCTCTCATGTACCTCAGCTACACCGACGAGAAGACCATGGGGGAGTCGGAGAGGTACGTCCTCGCCACCGACGTCAGCCTCGCCGCCCTCACCGGAGACGGCGTCTACAACTTCGGGGAGGTCGTAGCGACCCCCGTGCTGCAGTATTTGAAGGACACCCCCAACGCGTGGCTGATGGAGTTCATGCTGGCCTTCTCCACAGGCGACGTCAACGCGTTCAACAACATAACCACCGCGTCCAAGGCGGCGATTAAATCCCAGCCGGCGTTGTTCTCACGCCTGGAGTTCGTCAATGAGAAGATCCGCCTGCTGGCCCTCGTTAACATGGTCTTCGAGCGTTCCGCTGCGGACCGCAACATTAGGTGAGAATCGGTGTTGAAATTGAGATGGACGGAGTAGGGTTTTTAGTTTTTTCTTTTTTCGTTTCTAACGCTGACAACACACAACCTTTCCGTGCCGGCTCGCTTTTCCCCTCCTTTGCAGCTTCGACGAAATTTCGGCACGCGCCCAGGTCCCGTCAGACCAAGTAGAGTGGTTGGTAATGCGCGCCCTGTCCTTAACTTTAATCAAAGGTGAGTCTTGGTCCTCGGACGTCCGTCAATTGTCGTACTGTTTCATTCTGACTCTCTAAAAAATACCCTCTCGCATCTTATTTCGCAGGTTCAATCGACCAAGTCGATCAAGTCGTAACCGTGGACTGGGTCCTCCCAAGAGTCCTGGCTGACGAGCAGATTAAAGCCCTAGCGGATAGGTTGGGAGAATGGAAAGGAAAGGTTCACGAAATGCAGAACTTCGTTACGGATAATACTGTCGAGCTGCTTTACTCGTAAGGTAGGAACGGTTGTTGTGGGGGAGTGTGGGGGGATAGCGCTACTACTATAAACACACTAAAAAGGATAACGTGTATTTGCATGTTAATGGCTATGTATTTGTTTTGGCTATTTATTTTTTAGTATTTGATGTGAAGACTAGCAATAGTCTCGAGATGGATTTGTTCAACCTCTGTGCCGAAATGGGCTCGACGAGTTTCAAGTCTGCCTGGTTCATTATTTCGGAAGTTACTGCTAGTTTCTCTAATATTTCAGGGCCGGTTAAGCCGGATTCTAACGTTTCGGAAGTCGGGACGGGGACGAACACCACGAGCCGACCGGAAGGTTTCAGGAGAGGCGTGCCTGCAAGCTTGTCGGCAATTATCATCGACATTATGTCGAAGAGAGGCTCGGACTCAGTGTCCTTACGCTCCCTTTTACCATACGGCGGGTCCGCGAGGATGACGTCGAAGCCGGAGGGGGCGGACTCACTACGAGCCAGCTGCCTCACTGAGGATTCCCTGCAGTCTCCTCTTATCAGTTGCGGAGGTGGAAGGTTTCTAGACGTGAAGTCGGATTTTACTTCTGTGAAATTTACGAGCCACGGCCCGTCACGTTCTATACCTACGGTCCTGCATGCAGGGGCGAGAGCCGCCGAGGCTAGTAAGCTCGTCGCTGAGCCGCAGTAAGGGTCGAGAACCGCCGACTGATTGGTGACCATTCCCACGTTGGCCATGGAAAAGGCGGCGATAGGCTCGAGCGGCGTGGAGGTGACGCAGATCCGGGTATTCGGATCGTATTTACGAAGGCCGTCGAAACCAAAGCAGAATTGACGGAGAAGGAGGTAGCTGCTGTTAGAGGTTTCTGTGGCATTATTGGGCGGCAGAATAAACGAGAACAAGGCCAATTCAGGGTCGTTCAGCTTTACAGGTCCACGGAGAGCCGTGGTGAAATCTGCCGCTTCAATGATTGAGGCTCTCTCCACCCCGGAGCGAAGCGGAGACCGAAGGTGATTCCCGAACTTTCGGCCTCTGTAGTCCCGGGCACGAAGGCTCCACGAGGCAGTTTCGAGCTCACGGCTCGTGAAGGGCGACGGGAGGGAGCTGCTCGCGTCGCCGGCAGCAGAGGAGAAGGAATCTCCGCTGCCGAGAAGGAAGTAGCCGGAGCGAGGAGTCGCGCAGCGGCCCATGGCGCTAGAGAATTGGGCGGGAGTGGGACAAGAAGAGGACGGGAAATTCACGTACTGCAGGAGATCCGTGGCGGGAAGGACGTCGGTGAATGATATGTTTGTCTTAGGCGTGTCGGGCGTCAACAATGAAAGGGCTGACGTTAGCTCCTGGTGCCGGAGCTCGAGAGGCACGTACGACTTGTCGCCTTCACCTTTCCATATGACCATATATTTAGGTGTGTAGCTATTGGAGAGCGTGACTACTAGCAGGAGGAGGAAGAAAGGGTTAGGAGGGCAACTCATCGAGCAACTATCGAGCAACTATCGAGCAACAGAGTTCAACTTTTTGCACGACGTCTTCTATACGACGCTTTTTTAGATAGATTTATGATGATGATAATAAAGCGCTCCAGCTCTTTTTTTAATATAATATAGCTAACTTTGAGTTTTGAGAACCCCTTTGTCAAACCTTTTTCTTTTTCATTTCAGTGAATCCCTAAGATCTGTTTTAAGTTAGTTTCTCGTCTCTAAAATCGGGAATTTAAATATGCTGAGACCGATGTGTGAACTAAAATGTACTAAGTTATAATTTACACCTGGATCAAGCAACGTTATTTAGTGATTAGAGCAACAATTCATCTTCAATTCATCCCGTGCTCTCCAACCAATACAGCTAGCTGTACAACTCCTACTAACAACTTCGCTTTGCTCCTCGTCGTGCTCCTCGTGTTAACACTCGTCGCAGTCATGGAAGCTCATGCGGATACTTTGGGGAAATGGGAGCTCGATCCAGATGCGCCGCAGTATTTTCGAGGCGCATGTAATCTTGTGAAGATGGCAGCCTACAGTGGCCACTGTATTCCAGCACCGTGAACGTGTGCGACGACGGCCGCAAACGTCACGTGTGCTCAAGTTCTTCGTTTACCATTTTGGGGTGTTTCCCTTTGTCCTGTTACAACTACTACGGATCGCAGGTCGCGAATTGGAACGAAGAGTTATCGGGCTATCACTACACCGGTGACCCGGATTTTTTAAATCGTCCAGAGTTTATTTTAAGGTTCATTCTCCACGACGGCCGCTGCAAAAGCTTTGAAGCCTCAGATCTTAAATCCAATAAGATTTTATTTCGTTTCATTCTCGAGGGCGACAAAATGAGAATAGAAGTTTTTTTCGACCAAATGGGAATAGTACATAGTAGACCTGCTGCATATATGGGAATTAGGCGGGTCGGTCCTAAGCCTTCGCCACTGCATTTGCTTGCTACGGGGCCGACACCGATCCCGATGGAAATATCGCCGACAACAATGACAATGGACCAGCACAAAGCGAGTGCTGCTGTGTTCCCTGCTGTTGTTACGGCCCCTGCTGCCAAGCCCGGGTACATCATAATCACGGTTCCTCAGGGCAAGAAGGGCGGCGACATTCTCGAAGACGTCCCAAATCCAAATGGTGGCGTTATGGGCATGATGGTCCTGATCCCGTACTCCAAGAATGAGGGCGATGTATTCGAGCACTTTGTAGGAGGTTAAAAAAAAACAATCATTATCAATTTCATCAAACAAAATACACATAAACATCACATCATTACATTATTCCCCCCTCTACCCCCCAGCTTGCCCAAAATCTTGCCAATCTCCTCAACCCCGTACTCCTCCCTCGGCACCCTCGCCCCATCAACGAAGATCAGGGCGCTCTCGTCCCCCCCTTCTTCTTCGACGTCCGGCTCCTTGTAAGTTTTTTGCATCCCACTTATGATGACCCTTCCTTCGTCGCCTGGTCCGATGGTTTTGTGGTCGGTCCTCACGCGGCACCGCTCCTCGCACACCGCCACTGGGGTATTTACGAACACCGTCAGAGTCTCATAGCTGTTGGCGTGGAAGAAATCCCTCCAGAGCTTCCTGTTGGCTACATCGATGTTCGTCCGGTCGATCAGTACGTTGAGGTTCTTTTCGACGGCGCGCTGGGCGACAATTTTGCACTTTTCTAGAGTTTTTAGGTCGTCCTGCCGAATTATGATAAATTTGAACTTTTTCTCCTTGGTCTTGTCCAGCTTAGCGACCAGCTTCGCGGCAAACGTTGACTTTCCCGAGCCAGGGAAGCCGCACATTATCAGTCCGAGAGGCTTCCTATCTTCCTTGCTACTTCCAGCTCCTTCCTCTTGCTTCACCTTGACGTCTGCGGTGCCTGCGATTGCGTCAATCGTCATATCATCAACGCCTTTATGTTTTTCCTCAACGCCTACCCCCACTGCTCCTTCCACGCCTTCCACGCCTTCTGCGCCCGTCCACCTCTCGCTAAGCCACGGCACCGTAACCAACGTCAAGTTCTCGTCAAGGTCACTGAGAGCTGCCCACCAATCTGTCCCCTTGTAAGCCTCCAACAAAGATTTGTCGTGCTTGACGGCGTTCCACTTGAGCGAATCGTAGTGGAGAAGCTCATCCATGAGTACGTGCGTTGTGTTGTCTTGGAGCCTCTCCTGCAATACAGCTCCCATTGCCCTAGCCAGCAGCGCCCCTGCAGGGACGCGAGAGTGCACGCTTTCGCTCTTGTTGTATGAGGAGAATAAGTATATTCGACCTGCCCCCTCGACCCCGCTATCTCTCTTGAACGGCCACAGTTCGCCCTGGGCCCCTCCTAGAACCCACTTTTCGTCGTCGAAGAGTCGTTCGTCTTCCTGCCATCTCTCCGCTCTCCCCCCACTCCCACCCGCGACGCTCGACACACCACCTTGCTTGGCCATGTTTTCGAATGCCCTCTTGAGGCGAAGGATGTCGAACTCTGCAACGAGTGTGGTCAGTATTAAAGTAGTGGCAGATTACCGATGACACTTTCGTCCTCCTCGCAGCTTCTTACCTTCTCCGACTCTGATTCCAAAGGCATCCTCCTTCTCTTTTATTTTCTCGCGCTCGTACTCGCTCAGTACCAAGTATTCGAAGCTGCGACGAGCATGACTAAGTCAGAAATGACACTGTCATTATATGTCATTATTCGCTCCCCAAATCCCTTTCTCACCTGCGCGGCTCCGGCAACTCTAACTCTTGTCCCTCCTTCCCTTCCCCCTGCTTCCACCAGAGCGCCCCGACGGCAGCGAAGCACCACGTCCAACGCAAAACTTTAACGTTCACTAAATCTTCCAAAGTCTCTCTCTTCTTTTTGCTGAGCTTCGATCCCACAACCGCCACCTTGTTCGCCTCCAGCTTGGAAGTCGCTCGCTCGAGGGCGTCTAAAATGCTCGCGATCTTCGGGTCGTAGGATTCCCCTCCGATCATTCTGGTGTCCTCCCTTCCGGCAAACTGCGTCTCGAGCACGCACGTGCCTCCGTGCTGGATGAGGAAGCGCTCTACGTGCTGCTTATCTTTCACCTTTTGCATCTTATCAAAGTAACCCCCCGCACGCGCCTGCTCAGCGTCTACAGACTTCGGATCCAATCTGTAATTACCGCTGAGGACGCAAAAGGTCTCGCCCTCGAAGATTTTGCTTCTGACCTTGATGTCTTGGTTGCTGGCAACAGCGCTGGACTTGCTTATCTCCTTGACGGACCTCTGCACGGTTGGCTTCAGCTGGCGACGCAGAGTGGCCTTCACTTTCTTGTTCTCCGTTGACGTGAGGAACCTGCGACGACAAACGAGAGAGTCGCATGAAGTTTGGTTGAAGAGTTAGAATTGAAACGCACGAGCGCAGTATCGCTTTCCCTTTCCCAACTCTTCGCTTCGCTCCTCGTTGTCATCGTTTGCTCCTCACCTGCAATCTTCCCTCGAACTGACTTTGGCCTTTTCTGCGTTCTTACGCTCAGCATAAATTTGCTTCAGGTTCGATAGAGTTTCACAGAGATGCGTGGGCTTCTCGTCACCCACGTGATCCTCGATGTCTACACGCATCTTGACGATGCGAGGGAAGCGCAGGGTAAAGCCGGCAGACTGCTCAACGCTACTCACGACCTCTGCCGCTTTTATGGTCAGTATGAAAGAGTCCTCCGGGCGGATCCAGAGGTCCGGCCACTCGTTCTTGCTAGAGGAGACCCACCCTTTCTCGTCACCGACCACCGATCGCTGGAATGACCTCTTACTGATGAAGTCCGGGATCTTGGTCCGGTCGCTTCCTGAGGGGTGCCATTTGCCCAAATCGTAAACCTTCGTTTCCTTGTTCTGGCGGTACCCTGTGTACCTCTGCGCGGCCCTGCGACGAGAAAAACGAGCGTGAAGATTGGGTTAGATACTGCAGTCGTCACTCGCCCTCGCAGCTCTGCCCTCACCTGTACTCCTCAAACTTCGCGCCGGACACCTTGACGAGGGTCAAATATTTCTGCTCGCCGTTGAAGTCCTTCTCGTCATCCGCCAGCCCGACCATGTACGAAGTAATCATGCCCCGTCGAGTCTGCCCGTCCGCGAAATAAGCTCCAAGAACAATGACGTCAATGTCGCTGGCGGCGTTTTCAGTGCCATAGTCGGGTTTTATTTTCCGCCAGAACGCCTTGCTTCTGGTGGAGGCGGTGCCTAGAAGGTACGGGCTGAGGAGCTCCTTAACAAGAAGACCCTCCTCCCCATGATTCTCCACAGTCGCCGTGTAGAATTTGTCGATGGCTCGGGCGCGTTTCTTCTCAATTTTTTCGTCCTCCTCTTCGTCTGAGAGCCGGCTCAAATTGCGACGCTCGACGTACCCCTTGTGTCCGCCATTTTTGAAGAAATCCTCCGCCTTCTCTGTTCGGCCGTCGCAAGTGATCACGACACCGTACGCGATCTCCACATGAGTCGGATCGGGCGTAACCAAGTGGTACAGAATCTGCTTCCGGACGCTCAAATCAAGGTGCATTATACTTCCGCCGTATTCCTCGTCTGACGTTTGTGCGTTCAGAAACAGCTCCGTGTCCCTCAATCCTATTTCCCTCAACAAATCCTTCGCGCCAGGGCCGCCGATGTACACGATATCAAAGATAATATAAGTTAGCCAGAGGAACATGCCCGCCCCTGGGGTTTTATCTGTGACATCGCCGCCCTCGGTACGTCTATCCATGTTGCCATTTTTCTTCCACTGTCCCCCGGTGCTGGGTCCGCCCACGTCGACGTTATTCTTGAGATTTCCGGATTTTAGTTGTTTGGTGAAGTCTGAATCTCGCTCATCAAGGCCGCCAACGCTTTTCAGGTAATCCGCTCGAATTTTGGCGACCTGACGATTCAGGCCAAACGGGATGACCTCCCCCTTGGCATTGTCCCAACTCAACACTTCGCCGTCGAAAATTACCTTGATGTCGCGGTCGCCGATGGCCTTGCGAATATGAGGGCCGAGTACGGGACAGTAGCGGGCCGAATACCAGTTATTTCGTCTCGTGTGGCAAGTGATGTCACCGCGGTTGACGTGAAAGAGCATCCGCTCGCCGTCCAGCTTGACTTCGCCTATGAACGGAGGGTGCTTCAGGGGCAGGGGCAGGGACTGAATCTTGGCCTTGTACTCGGTGGCCGTGGCGCCCGCAGAGGTTTTCAGGATATTCGGATTGTTATGGACTCGCTTCTGAACTGCCTCCAGGAGGTTTTGAAAGTTGGTCTTGTCGCTGAGCATCGGGCTGAACGCGGTGCCGACCTCAACTGTGTCCGTCTGCTGCCAGGACATCGCTGTGAACGCCCCCGAGACGAGCCTTTCGTTCTCCAACAGAGCAATCGCCTTCTCCCTGATGCGGCGGCCGAGCATGTAGCGCTCGTCCGCCAGCTGCGCGCAAACGATGGACAGGTTCTGGACGCTGCTGTACATGTTGATCATATGCGGGTGAAGGTTTCTCAGGATGGACTCGTAATTGCAGCCGAGCTCAAGCTTGCCCATGATAACGCGGACCAGCCACTTCTGCTCGACAGGGCTCAAGCCGTGCTTTTCGCTCAAGTCCCTGCACCACTTGATCCTAATCGACGAGCGAAGTGAGTCGCAATGGAAGGGGAGTTCGTGACGTAAGAAGCAGCGAAAGAATCGCAGCAGCGACGTTACGTACGGAAGTATTGGCCATCTACGTCGATATCCAGTACACACGCCTCCTCAGCTCGTCGCTTCGCTCCTCGCATACTCTCACCTGCGTTCCTTCCTTGACGGCTTTCTCGGCTCTTTCACGTACGGATTCTTGGGAATTTTCTGCTTGCCGGCGCTGCTGCTGCTGCTACCGGCCTGCGTGTTTCGACTCTGTCTCGCAGCATCGTACGAGCTGACGTCCAAACCCAAGGAGGTGTGCGTGCGGCTGCTGGTGGGGAACTCCAAGTTCCTGTTGATGTAACAGAGCTCGTCGAGAATGTCATTGACGGTCCCCACCGAAATGCTCGACCACGCTTCGCTGTGGCGCTTCTTCAACTCGTCCCGAATCGCATTCGCGAGGTCGCCCTTGGCAAAGGCCCCCGACTTGGTGGGGTCCTTGTAGCACCTCAAGCGCTGCTGGTCCTCGGACTCGGGGTCCAGGCCCATGGCTGCACCCCACATGTCAGCGATCTGGGCCTCTTTCATGCCGTAGTGCCCAGGCCTCCCGTTGTCGATCTGGGGCATGAGTAGGCGCAGGTAAGGGAAGGCGGACCCCCCCGGTTTGAGGTGATTCCAAAGTTCCGCCGGGAGAATGTAGCTCAAGAGCTCATCCTTGGAGGGAATGTGAGTCCTATTCAGCTCGACCGATTCGAGCCTCTCTATGAGGTCGGAAAATTTGAGTTGGTTCGCCTTCTTGAAGTCGGACTCTTTCACCCTGTACTTGTCGTCCATGATGGCCCTGGCCTCGTCGCTGGACAGTTTTAAGGGCTTCTCCCCTGCCTTCACACGAGCAACCGCTCTGTCCATCGCCATAGTACCGTTCATAGCTGCGGCTGCGGCTGCGGATGTAGATGATATTGATGTTGATGTTGATGTTGATGTTGCCGCAAGGGTGGAGGCGGAGGCGGAAGGAGTGGAAATGTTCAGGGCCTTGAGATGAGTTATCGTCAAGGCGGCATTGACATGGTGGATGAAGATGCCCCCTGCCCGCTCCCAATCCGCTCTCAAATCCGAGCGATCGTCGATGAGGATGCGACCAGGGCCAGACAGCTCGTGCTTGAACCGAGACCAGCACGTTATGATGACGTTGCCGTTCTGAGCCTGGCCCTGGCGAGGATCGTCCTTGTCGACGCTGAGGTCAACCCAAGGGTGAGAATTTTCAGCCATCATGTCCAGGTGCGTGCGGCACCAAGCCTGCTTCTGCTTCGCGGTCCAACCACCCTGCGGGACGCCGGTCAGGATGTTGGGAGAGAAGGGCCTGATGTAGTCCCAAAGGGCTCTCCCGTCAGGCAAGAAGTCCAGGTTCGAGAAGAAACTAGGAACACCGGCGATGGCGTCCCACATCTGGTTGCTATTGTTGCCGCTGTTGATGCTATATTTTGCGCGTCCGGCGTCGAAATCAACAAGGGTCCCGTCGAGGTCGCAGAAAAGTGCGTACTGCGACTGAGTTGGTTGAGAGCTGTGGGTTGAGGGGAGGAGGGGATCAGCAGCAGCCTCTGTAGGCTGAGAGTAATCATCCTCTCGCTCTGCCAGCTGACCGATTCCAGAGTTGCCTTTCGGAGGGGTGCCAGGTTGCGACAGGGGGAAGCCTATCTCGAAAAGCTCCTCAGACTGGAGCCAGCTAGGCGGAATGGCAGAGAAGGAGCCCGGGTTGGAGCCTCGGCTCATGACGCCGAGGGCTCGACGATGAGCCTGTTTGTGTGTATTTTAAGTGGTTGAGCCGACGTAATGTTTATTGTGGACGTTGGTAGTAAAAAGGTGTGAGTGTGGTATATCACAATTAATGAGGAGAGTAGCTAAAGACAATTTTTGCGGTGATAGTTTCCTAGAGAATTTTATCTCACTTCAGAGGGATTTTAGTGGTCAATTTTGGTCATATTATTCACCTTTAGTCCTCTAAGAGTCCCTCAGTGTAATTAAAATTCTTAAAAAGTTCATCTTGGCCGATTTTTAAAATAGAAATCCATGATTAAATAATTTATGGACCAAATAAGGATCATATTTGCATTACTGAGGACATTTAAGAAGTTATGAGAACATTTTTAATCCAAATAGGAACTTATTTTGATCACTTTTTTTGGAACACTTTCAAAGCATTTTTGTCTCTATTATTATCAAATTATTCTTCTCAGAGGTCTTAAAGCGAAGAATATGACCAAAATTTATCGATAAAATTTTGAAACATCGCCAAAATCGAATGTCCGCCGCTGCCGCCTCTCGTCTCACCCTGGAGTAGGGGGGGGAAAGAGGCTCCAGTGACCACATTCGTAATATCAATTAATTCTAAATACCTTATAAATACCTATAAATATCCTCAACCTTTCTCAACCTCAATTTCAAAATCGAGTATGAGGAACACCAACAGACAGCACACCGCGGGGAGAGAGATGCTGAGGATCATGTTTCTCGTGCTCTTGAAGTCTTCGAACCCCGCGTCGGTCCACGTTTGTTTGCCCCCGATGTCAATTGCCAGGAGCCTTTTAGACACGATCAGTGTAATGACGTCTGAAATGGTCTCTGTTATGAGGAGCATGGCCATCGCGAAGGCCATCGCTTTCTGCGTCAGTTCCTCCGCCTCGCCGAAGAGGTACATGCACACAGGGAGGGACACGACCATGAGGGTCTTTTCTACCAGGGACTCGACGTTCCATTTCAATCCCATGCGCTTACGGAGCTTGGCCATCCTCTCCTTCCAGGTGGTCATTTTGGCACGGAGCATCTTCTTGTCGAGCTGCTGTTTGCAACGTCCTACAACCCCTAACGCCGACCCGACTCGTTTTTGAAGGACCCAGGAGGGAATGTTCCCAGCGTCAGCAAAGCTGAAGCAGTACGTCAGTTCCGACCTGCCATCCTCTAACGTCTTGACCCTGTGCACACTGGAAAAAATCGTGCGAACGCAGTCTTCAGAATCCACGGGCGCGTCTTTGTGTTGGCAGGAGAATGCCGAGTGAACGAAGCTGCACAATTAATTGTGTTAGATTGACTGCATGAAAACTTATCAATCAAAACCACACCCCTTCACAAACAGACACAACTAAACTAAAACTAACTCACCTCCCATCAGGTAAATCCATACTTATATGGTAAAGAATAGCCTCGCGGTCTAGAATAGGCCAATAGCCCCTCGTTCGTCTATAATCAACGTAGCTATGGTCGTTGAATTTCTCCAGTTGGTACCGAGCGACCCTCTCTTCAGAGCCCTCGTCCGCCTCCCTGTATCCCCTCATATTATGCGCATCGCTGATCCAAGCTTTTATCATGGGGGAGGGCATGTCAATGACCGCCTTGGCTAAGCCATAGTGGAGGGTGTTGGAGCTAGCTGAATTGTCGTGTGCGCCTTGCACTCCTGACTCTGACCCCCCCGTGCCCCGGTGATTACGTCCAGAATTTAGCTCGCCATCGTCGCTATAACCCGACAAGGCCGAGACCAGGCTCCTCTCTTTCTTCTTCAAAGACACCTGCCTCTTAATGCGCGTTTCCGTCTTTTCCGTCCTAGCTCTGGCTGATAGCGTCCCCCCGAGTGCATCCTTCATTGCCTGCATGAATTTGGTCCGTGCCCCTCTGGTGCTATTTTTGAAGGTTTCATCGAACTTAGCATCCAAGTCGTCCTCTTTTTCAAGCTCAATTTCTTGGGTTTTAAGCCTACAGGCGCATGAAGCGAGACAGACGAGAGAGAGAGAGAGGGGGGCGGGGGGGGGGGGGAAGAGCGCATTTGTTGGTTAGATCTAACTGACACCAACACCACCAACACTCTTCTCACCTCTTGATAATTTCAGGAAGCGGAGCCATGGTCTGTTGATCCTCTATCTCGAAAGGCCCCCTAAATTCTCGAGTGTCGTCCCTACTGGACTCTACTGGACTCCCCACTCTACTTTCATCTTCCTCACTAGCAAGCAGCGCACGCTGACTTTCGCGTTTCGCTTGTTGGATAGAGCGGCCGAGGGCACTGCCTCTCCTCTTCTCCTTCTTTCCGTCCAGGTCTATGCCGTGATCTTCGCCCACAGGCACGGCTCCGTAGTTACCATTCTCGTCCAGCTCCCTCTTGAACGATATCTCGGGGTTGAGGATGAGGCGGGAGTTGCGCTCCTTAGCTGACTTTGCCTTACTTGACCTTCGCTGGCTCGTCCTTCTCTTTGCAGCGGCCTCTTGGTCCATTGCGTTCTTCCGCTCCGAATGCGACTTCACTCCTAAAGCATGCCTTACTTGAGATGCGACGTTGTGCAGGAGCCCTCTCCCCTTCCCTGCCGCCGACTTCAAGGACCTCCTACCCGATCTAGTACTGCCGCTGCCCAACCTGCTGATTGACGGAAATAAATACCCTTGTTTCGAGCTGAGGGACCGCATGACGTCGTCGAGCTGCAATACAATGACAGCGAGCATGAAAAAAGGGGTTAGAAACTGCAGCCACCGAAGGACACTCCAATATATTGTTTGTAGCTCGTCGCACTCCAATATGTCGTTCTCAACTCGTCCTTTCGCTCCTCGTAGAATCTTCGAGTTTTGGATTGCACTCACCTCTTCGACCCCCTTGGCCCCTCTCTGTCCTGTTGACGAGCTGGGCTTCGTGGGCCCGCCCTCATGATTCGGGATGACGGCCGTGACCTTTCGAGTGGACTGCCCATTGGAAAATAAATTTCGTAGGCTTTTTCCTACGTTGCTTTGGTTGACACTTTCTTTCCCGCTTGTGCTTCCACTTCGCACACTATTTAATCTCAAACCTCCGAAAAGGCTTTTTCGAGATTTCTTAGAATGACTCTCTTCGTCGTCTGTCTTGCGGGACGGTCTTGTGGATTGACTTCCGCCTTGGTTTTCCTCCTCATCGTCCCGGTGGCTTTTCCTGATATCGACCGATCGTCGCTTCATGATGACATCACCCTCAGCAAAGTGGTTATTCTCCACATCAATCCACTTCGAAGCAGCTACTTCGCAGTCGTTCACCCACTCTTGTGCCCTTTGCACCATCTGCGTTTCTTGGGGAGTGTAAGGGTCCAGAGTGTCTCTCCAGGCTACCTCAAGCATGTCCTCTCTCGCCTTAAGTATGCCCTCCACTCTCGCCTTTTCTCTTCGACTCGAGAACACCCCAATGAGGTCGTCGACGAAGTGCTCGTTAGAATGTTTTATGAAGGTTTCGACCACATGCACGGGAAGGCTAGCCTTGATATCGGCATATGCGTATCGCTTGACCCTGCACTTGTTGCTAGTTATCGGCGTGACGGTAAAGATTCCATTGCAATTGGCCCGAACAATGTTCTCCACGATAGGGTAGTCTTCATGCGTCGTGTCATTTGTGGTGATGATGAAAGAGCTAGAGTGATCTTCCACCGTTCGAATCTGTGTGAAAACGTTGTCACGACATTTGAAGGGCTTTGGAACCTTGAAAGTCGCTCGCCATATGCTCGTGTGACCGCTGACGGCCTCCACGAATTTAGGCGGATCAACTGTCTTTCCGAAGGCAATTTCACTCGCCACACTGACTGCGCTGCCCGCAACCACAAACTCGGAGTAGAGCTCAAGGCTTCCCTTCGCAGAGTTGCCCGGGGACACTTTGACACTCTTCTCACTCCCCCCTCCGGAATTGTACCGGTGGGCACTTTTGATGCCTGGGCGTTCGAACTTTTGCAATTTCCACTCATCCTTCTCCTCCTTTTTGCCCATCAGATTTATCCCTTGGGCAGCGATTTCACTCTTCGCCATCTTCAACTTCATTCTCTGGCCCTGGACGAGGAGCCTTTCCTCAGCTGTGAGAGGCGAACTCGAGGTTGGCCAGAGCCGCTCCCTGTCAAAATGATGGACACATAAATCAATAAGGTCACCGGCGAATAGAGGAGCTACCGACTTGGTCGCAATCTCGGTGATCGAGCCTGCGGCAGAAGCATGGAAGTAAGTTTCTAATTTTGTTGAACAGTTGTTGTGAGGGTCCTCCTCCTCCTCCTCCTCCTCCTCACCTTTCAAATTAACGAGGTTGTAGACAGCGATGAATGTCGACCTCCCGTTTTCAGAAGGTGTCAACAAATATCCCCCAATATCCAAGTCAGCCATTATGTTGCGCTTGTTGGGCGCGCAAAAGTGATCCCCGTTCTTGACGGTCTTTCTCAAGATGACACGAGTCCCGTCGGGAAATTTCAACCCGATCTGTTTGACAATGAACTCGCGGTTGCGATGAGGGGTCGGAAAGTTCACGATATTTTGTATAATTATTTCGTGCCCAGCAAACTCGTGCACCACGTTGTTCCAGGTGGTAGGTGGCCTTTTATCGTCGTTGATCAGCACCTTGTGCAAGATTTTGAGGGAAAGGTTTGTCGACATTTTCCTTTTATTCTCCCTCGGAGAGGGGTTCCAGGAAGAGGGAGAGTGAGAGGGGCTCAAGGAAGGGCTGATAGAGGTCTTCACGGGCGGAGGCGAGTCCCCGGCATCGGAAACCCTGATAGATCCTCGGGTCCCTCCCCGCTGTAGTATTTTCTTGGATAATTTTCTGTAGGGGTCTTTTTCTTCTTTACCCCCGCTTGGCCTCGCATACGAGTCCCTTAAGGAACTTCGCTGCCCAGTACCGGAATCTCGCGCAGACGCTGAAAAGGTAGACGTGATCTCGCCGTTACCTTCTTCTCGCATCGTCAGGAACGAAAATATTTGTGAAGGCGAGAAGTCTTTGATTTCACGCCAGGCCTTGAACTGGACCTTCTTACCGTCCTTCTTACCACGAAATATAGCAGCAGCATTCGTTGGCATACGTGGATTACTTTTTGACACCTTTGGAGACTTCGGCGACCCGGCAGCTTCATCTTTAGGGGCCTCGATCTCCTTCAACCATGTGCTTGTCCCGTGAGTTGTCTTTCCGACGGCCTTCCAGCCAAAGACACTCTCAACATCCTTCGTCGCCCCCACGAATTTGGCCAGGGAAGCATTATCGTCCGAAGAGAGCCTCACTCTGTCAATGTCGGCGCAGCTCATGAAAGGGGTCTGGTGCGCGGTGAACGTGTTGACGTCCGCAGACATACCAGACTTTCGCAGGTTGGTCCCACTCGAGCCTGGGCTCAGCTGTTTCTCCACCGCCTCGAGTCCAAACTTGCTGCGAGCTTGCGCAGCCTCTTGACTGGGCGTCACTCCACTATTGAGTATGGGCACTAGCTTCTTTTTGGAAGTGAAACTCGACGAAAGATCCAAGGCGCCTTTCCTCCTCTCAACACTGGCCTTTCCAATCTTGATGACGTCTCTATCGTACACACCGTCGCGCTTGGCGTACAAAATCGCTTGTTGTTCGTCCACATAAAAAGTGGCGACCTGTGACGAGCGTATGGTTGAGTTAGGATTGAAAGCGCTAGATTCTGTGTGTCAACTTCTTCTTGTTTTCACCTTGATCATCGCCTGCGTCATGACTCGTAGCAGGCAAGTGAGAATGAATCCACTCCGCGACTCAAAGAACAAAACGAATAGGCCAACAGACTGCGGAAAGTACATCCCGTGGATCGAGCGCACGATCGAGGTGTAAGCGTTCATCTTGGCTTGATCTAGATTCCACTCTTCGTTGAGGTGCATTCCGCCTCCGAAGATGTATTGCCCGCCGTATTTGCCTAGCATGAACTGCTTATACAAGACAACTATGCCGGGATAAAGGACTCCAACGATGACTGACTGAATGTAAGGCAAATCCTCGTACTGATGCATTGCAAGAGCGTACATGTACATGCTGATGAGGGGGAAGGCGCAGACAATGCTTCCGAAGAGAGGCTTTATGACGCCTTG
Organism: Triparma strigata; assembly: GCA_030267945.1. Taxonomy (NCBI): domain Eukaryota; class Bolidophyceae; order Parmales; family Triparmaceae; genus Triparma; species Triparma strigata. The sequence goes on from BRXY01000278.1 coordinate 63,813, forward strand.
GGTGACCTTGTCGCTAACGAATAATTCGTAAGAAAAGAGCAGATTCTTCAACGCGACCCCGGCAAACAGGCTGACTAACAAAACCAGAAGCGCGTAGCCCATGTGGGGATTGAAGTTGCCGGATGTGCTCCGGAGAAGGGCCACAGCAACAGCCAACTCGAGGAGGAGAGATACAACAGATTTACAAATTTCCTTGATATCGAAGCGAGCCGCGCTGGAACTTTTCCTGCAATCCAACTCCCACCAGAAGTAGTACAACCTGTATATGAATATGGCTCTGCAGGTGATGGACATATCGAGGCCATCGGACCAACCGGAAAAGTCTGCTATTGACTGAAATACAACGACGTTGGAGAGGTGCTCGCTGGAGCCAACTAGGAACATGCCAAGCGTGACGAAAACTGTGCACAGCAACCCTAGCGCGAAGCTGAGTGTAAGCTGTTTCGCATCATAAGCTAAGGTGAAGAGGATGTGCTTGCTGAGCGGGAGCTCTGGGCGAACTTCACTCATAAAGTTTCCGTGGTCCTCGGTGAACGTTGATGCATGTGCCAACGACGCAGGCTTTTCTATAACACCGGGGGATCCTTCATGGTCAGATTTTTCGGGGTCCTCCATGGTGTTTTCCTAATAAGGTTGGGAGGTTTCGGGGTGGTGTGGTGTTGTTGGGTCGATCTTATATCTAGGTGTCTACGTCGTTTTTTCGGGGAGAGAGCTAACCTCGAAGTATATCAAGGGGGAAAGTGTACCCTAGTGACAAGGGTGGGTTGCACAAGACCGCCTCCCGCTTTAAAGATTTCCTGGTTTTTTGTTTGGCCTGGACCGGACCTCAGCGGCTGCCTCCTGCCTGCCCTGTGGCTGCTTCCAGCCAGTTTTATAGGCGATTAATTTTGGTCGCCACGTTTGAGCAAACATTTCCTTATTTACGATGACTATTAGAATATTCGTCGTCTTACACACAACAATCCCCCCCGCCCGCTCCCCTCCTTTTCTCCAAACATAAAAATCATGGTCGACCCTTGCACCCCGACCCCCAAACATAAACAGAAATGTATCGGAATTTAATAATAGTAAACAAGTGTTGCTGGTTTTAGATACATCTTTACACGCCCTCGGCGTCTGGCGCCGCCCGCCCCGCAGTTTTAACTGAGCACCAGCTTCTCCTTCTTCTGCGTGTGCTTGGTTTTCTTGCCCTGAGGGAATTCCTTATCGAGTTCTGCGCGCCCCCGCGCAATGTTGTACTGGTCCAAGCAGTTCGCGACGCGGGACTCCATGGTCTTGCTCTTTGTCGCGTTCGCTGGCTTGCGATTTTCGCTCATCATCTTGGCGAAGAAGCCGTGAGGAGTTGCCTCAATTTTGCCGGTGGCCCACTCCAATACGTTCAGCGTCTCGCGGGGCCTAATCACGTCCTTCGACAACCCCTTCTCCTCAAGCGTCCTCTGTACGCTTCGCTTAATGGGGTCCTTCAGGACCTCCGTCTGCACCTTGACACTGTTTCTATTGGGGATGAGAGGATCGTACTCGCTCTCGATAATTATGTCTCTGAAGACGCTCCCCTTGGCATTTGTCACAGCAAGGAACTTGTCGTAGTGCTTGAGCTTCTCTTGGTGCATATGCTTGTACGACCTGCTGTCTAGCTCCGTGTGGATCTTCGTAGCGATCGTCCCGTAGATCTCCTCGTTCCAAGTGTCATATTGTTTCTTCACCTTGGCCCTCTGGGCGGTGTGGTGGTTGAGGAGGTACCTCCCCACGTCGCTCGCGAGGTCGTTGCCCTGTAGAAGGTCCTTCCTCAGCGACCTATAGTTGTCCTCTTTCTTCCTCGCGATCTCTGCCACCTTCTCCTTCACCTTTCGACTATTCTCATTCATTTGCCTGTCGGCATTCTCCTTGTGCTGCATGAACCTCTTCGTTCTTATCATTCCCTCCTCCACAATTTTTTCCTGAGCCTCCTTTGCGTGCTTCTTCTTCAGGTATCCCCCCCGGACTTGCCGTTGGCTCCTGGACTGCGGGCTGGCCTGGCCCTCCTCCTCCTCTCCTCCGAATAGACTAATCCACAGATTCTCATTTGTCACTCTGATCTGCCCAGGAAACTCCTTCGGGCGATTCATTTCTGCCGCCATCGTAGATCCTCTGCCAGTAGTCATGGTTTCTTCTTACTCTCTGAGGGAGGGGGTGAGGGTGGTGAGGTGGAGAGAGGGTGAGAGGAGCGAAGGAAGTTGGACGAGAGCCGTTGTTGCATGGGCAAATTTGAGGGGAAAGACGCACGAATGGTTCCCGGGAGCGACGAGCGGGGCAAAGAACACCATAAGACCGAGGGTACACTAAGAGGCACGAAAAATCGAGCTCACAATGTTCAAAAAGATCCAACTCCGGTGGACACTGGCCCAGTTTTCCAGTGCAGCAAGCGCTGCACTGGAAAACTGTTAGCACAAACAAACGAGCCAAAACAGTGTTGTGAACAAAACCTAGGCTAATAGACAAGTACCGGCGGCTGGTTTGGGCCAGGATCCCGATTTCGCCTCCTTGACAACATAACTGAGTCTTCTTTCTTTCCCCCGAGCGGCTAGGCCAACCCTCCCTAACAGCTGGGGAGTTGGGAAGGTCCACATCGGTCATGGACCAGAGTACCGTGAACGCGGATCTCGTGGACAATGACGAGCAGTCTCTCATTTCCCAGCTCCTGGAGAAGCCGGCGCTGTTCCTGGAAATAACAGAACAAGAAAGGAATGCCATCGAGCACCTGTGTGCTGCTCTGGAGCTCGTGAAGACTACGGACAGCACGGAGTGCCCCACACTGGGCGCGCAGAAGGAACTATACCCTCTTGTCAGTAGCTTTAAACGCTTCAAGATGGGTGTGGCGGGAGGGGCGCTCAAGGCGGCTGAGAAGGAGGCTGCGGCAGAGGTGAGGGTGTTGAGGGTGTTGGGGTTTGAGGCCAAGAAAATATATTATAGATGTGCGGCCTTATTATTATTTTTGCCGCTAACACGACTTGCAACTTCAACGCACAGGCACAGGCGCTGAAGGAGCAGGAAGAAATGGCGGCCCAAATGGCCGCTTCTCTGAGGCAGCAACGGGGAAGCATGGATTCAGTGGAGGACATGCATTTAGCCGACGCCTTTTCGTTCGAACCCGACGAGGACGAAATATCACCAGAGGACGAGGAGTTACTCGACAAGATCCAGAAGTTGTTCTTGAGTCTCTCCAGAAATCCGAAAACTCGCAAGCCCAACTTCAAGAGAATCTTCGAGGAGCTGGACAGTGACGGCTCGGGGACCCTGCAGACGGAGGAGCTTGGGAAGGCGATGGAGATGATGGGGATAGACCTCACCGAAGAGGAAGTGGTGCGCCTGACCGCTAGACTAGACATCGACGGGGATGGGGACATCAACTACATGGAGTTCATCCGGTTCGTGAAGGTCGGAGGGGAGGAGGGAGACGGGAGGACCGCCACTGACAAGCTTGAAGATGCCTTGACTCACGTTAGCCGAGCCATCTTTTTGTACTCGGACCACAACTTTTTCATGATGAGGGCCGAACTTTACCTGCGACTTCACGATTTGAAGAGCTGCACATCAAATCTCCGTTACGTTTTGAAGATGTTGCCCGGGGACCAGGACACGAGAAAGAGGTGAGGAGCGAGGCGACGAGGTTGCTGCAGTATATAGCCGGATCTGAGCATAACTTGATTTATGTCTCCCCCCTTCACACCTTACTGATCGAAGGCAGCAGAATCTAACCCCATCTTCACGCTCGCAGGCTCGCAAAGGTGCTGGACTTGCAGGGGATCAACTGGCTAGGAGTCGGAAACGCGGCGGCAGCGGAGACGTGTTTCAGCGACTCGTGCAAGATGGACCCCGTGAATGCATCATTCTGGGTGCACAAATCGATCGCACTAGTCTACGACAGAAACTGTTCTGAGGCCCTGCGGGCGGTGGAGCAGGCCATGGCCGTGGAGGCGCCGACAGCCGACATCTTCTGCCTGCGAGGGAAGATCCATTGGGCCCTTAACTTGATAGACAGCGGAAATAGGGACTTCAGGTCCGCACAGGACCTTGAGCCCGACCACCCGGAGGTCGTCAGCTTCATCTCGACGATGATCAAGCGCTCGGGAGACTATTACAAGGAGGCCATGCTGAAGCTTCAGCAAATTAGCATGACAGGAAAGAACGAGGAGGAGACCAGGGACGCCATTCGGTTGCTGACTCAAGCGCTGAACTTGGTTCCGGACGACATGAGGCTCTTGGTCCTGCGCAGCAAGGCATTCCGATCTGTCGGGGACTTGGAGAAGTCCCTGAAGGACATTGACGACGCTACATTCCACTACCTCCAGTCGATGCTCGGCAACGAGGTGCCCAAGTTTGTCCCAAATCGCCGGATGTGGCTTGAGACGCAGTCCATGAAGAACAATTACCGAGAGCCGGCCATTTTGACGCAGCAGCGGAGCTTGACGTTGAACGAGATGGCCATGGTGGAGGTAAAGGACGGAAACTACGTCAAGGCGATATCGCTGCTGAATCGTGTCATCGAGGAGGAGTACAAGTTGCATGACAACAATATGACGAAGGTCGACGCCAAGTTCTTCATAAACCGCGGCGACTGTTACCGCGCTACAGGTAAAATAGAACAAGCAATGTCAGACTTCCACCGCGCCTTCGACTCCGACCCCAACAACTGGCAAACTAAAACTAGGTTGAGCATGATCCACTACATGGCGGGTCTTCAGTTGTTTAACGAAGGACTGTACAACCCCGCCGAAATCGAATTCACCGTCGCGATCAAGTACAATAGGAAAGTCAGCGGGTACTGGGCGAGCAGGGGGAAAGCTTGCTTCTACCAGTACAACTACGACGGCGCCTTCGAAGATTTCAAAGAGGCCCTGAAGCTGGACCCGAACAACGCTGACGTTCTTAGCAGGATGCAGCAGTTCGACCCGGACGGGAAGGTCCTGGAGGAGGTCGGTGTAACGAAGCAGGGGGGTAGCGGCGTGGTGGGCAACTTGGGCGCCGATTTGGGCGGTGGAAGGAACGTTCCCCGCCCTCCCCCCCGGCAAATAAACGTCGTCCCCGCCCCCAACCGCCTCTCCCGCACCCTCGCCCCCCCTTCAAAAATCGCGCCCCCTTCTTTAACTCCCCTGACCTCCGTGAACCCTCACATGGCTAAAGCAGGGTTAGTAAAATCTTACGTCGACTCTAAACGTCTCGCAATGTCACAGACCCTCTCCGTCAACCAACGACGTTCAATGCACCCTATTAAAAAGGGCGACCATTGGTCTGTTATGGAATCTAAGAAGGTAGTGTACAAGAGCATGAGCGAGAGGAAGAAAATGCTAGACAAACAGAAGAAGAAGGGCAAGAAGAAACATTTCAACCAAAAGAAGGACGTCAGGTTAGGTGCTAGCAGCAAGGGAATTTTCTAATGTATAAAAACTTTGTTATATATAAAAAAAGCTATGGCTTATACGAAAAAATACTATACCCAAGCCCTCCAACCAACGCCATCCCCATCCCTACACCGTTCCTTCTATTAAACCTTTCCTCCGTATCCGGATTTAAAAATTTACCATAACATATAATACAAAGTCTTCTAATAGCGTCAACGACGCCATATGTTAAAGGTTGTATAAGAGATATAAGAATGAACGAGAGAGTGTATTCGACGTGGTAGGAGAGGGAAGCGAGGAGGGAGAGTGATGAAGGTACTAAAGGATGTTTCTTGATGGGACGACGGGAGGGGGGGAAGGGGAGGGTTATTTTTAGGAGGGAGAGGAGGAAGCCTATTGTTACCATGTTCATGTGGCATTGGGGGCCGCTGGTTTGGGTTGTTTTCATTGATTTTTTGCTTAGGATGTTAAGGGATACTTGCATTATGCAGGAGGTTAAGGCGTAGGAGAGGCCCTTTAATGTGAAGGAGGAGTTGGAGTAGGAGGTCAGGGCTATGCCTAGGCAGATGGGGAGGAGGGAGAGCTTGGAGAGGAGGGAGGGGGGGGGGGTGGAGGGGGAGAGGAGTGGGGAGAGGAGGAGGGTGAAGATGGGGATGGAGCACTTCGTCACGTAGGTTAGGGAGATGCCGAGGGTGGAGAGGGAGTAGGAGTTGAAGAGGTTGGCGAGGAAGAGGCAGCAGGCGGGGAGGAGGAAGGAGGGGAGGGTACGTTTCAGTTGGGCAAAGAGGACGAGGGGGGACTTTATGAGGCCGTGTTGAGGAATGTTAAGGACTGTGAACGTTGCGAGCGAGATTATTTTGCTGCGGTGGTGGTTAGGACAAAGTGTATGTATGTATGTAATAACATGTAACATGTTACCAATCTGTCAGGGTAAACCATCGAGGGTACCATCGAGGGTATCATCGAGGGTACCATGCGAGGGTACCATGCTCGGGTTCGCTCCTCACCTGAAACCGAACCTGTAAAGAGTAAGCTGCATAGGCTTCTCAACGTTCTTCAAAGCTGCAGCCCTCAACGCTGAGACAGGTTTACCGATACCGTTTGATGGTACCTCGTTTGATGGTTCGTTTGATGGTTCGTTTGATGGTTCGTACTGTAAAAATTGTGAAGTGCTTGGCATAGTCATAAAGACACTTGTGAGGAACCATGACAGGCCGATAAGGGGAGCCCCTGCCGATAAGGCCGCCTTGGACGTAGACTTAAGGGACGCCGATACAGCATGGTGTAGGGACTGCTGTAGGGACTCTACTAGGGGATCCATTGCTGTCAGCTGTTAGCTGCAAAATTGGCTCCAAAGAGTAGGTGATGTCGATCCCGAGCCAATTTGATTTGAATTGATTATTGTGAGACTTTAGAAGACGTTACGATAAATAATCGTTGACGAGCACGATAAATGTATAGATTCAGAGGGCTGGTTCAGTGCTAGATTCAAGATTAATTCGTAAACAATGAGAAACAATGAGATTCCTGGAAAATGATATTTTGAGGCACAAGCCCTTTATAGCCGCTTATAGCCGCGTTTCGTCGACCGCTCAAGTTATCAGCAGGGTTATCAGCAGCTTTATCAGCTTTGTATCGTATTCTAACAGGAATAAATCCTTATCCGTTCGTAAATTCGGCCAAAACCTCCATTATTGGATTAAAGCGGTGTAGAAGCGGTGGCAACTACACACACACACACACACACAACCCTAACTCTTTCTATACAATGCGCCGCTCCATAATGCGCTCCATAATGCTCATAGCCTGTTACACAGCTAGTGCCTCAGCTTTCAATGTTATGGTAAATGGTATGCCTGGACCTATGGCGACGGCTGCGGCTGAAGCTTGTTTGCGTAAGGTAAGTGGAGCCTAACAAATTTCATTCAACTCCAATCCTATCTATCGACTACTCACTCTATCACTCACTCTATCACTCGCTCACTCTATACCGCGTAGAACATGGACCTCTGCCCTTTCGCCATGACAGGCCCCGACGTCCCACCCCAAACTATCCTCGTCACCGACCCAGACACCGGCCGCAGCGCCTCAGTCGACCTCATCCCCTCCTCCTCCCTCTCCACCCTAAAAGCCCTCCTCCCAACCTCCCCCAACACAATAGCCATCGACTACACCCACCCTTCCTCCGTAAACTCCAACGCCGACTTCTACACCACATCCGGCATCCCCTTCGTAATGGGCACAACAGGCGGCGACCGCTCCCTCCTCCTCTCAACCGTAACCTCCCCCCCCCACTACTGCGTAATAGCCCCCAACATGGGCAAGCAAATCGTCGCGATGCAGTACGCTCTCGAAACTTTAGAGTCGAAATTTCCAGGAGCCTTCAAAGGGTACAATCTTAAAGTAACTGAAAGCCACCAAAAGAAAAAAGCCGATACTAGCGGAACGGCCAAAGCCGTCATAGGTAACATAAACGGCATGATAGGTTCCTCCTCTTTCGACGTTGAAAACGATGTTGTTCTTTTAAGGGACGATGTTAGCAGTACTAATTTCGGGGTACCTGAGGAGTATTTGGACGCTGGACACGCGTTTCATACTTACACTTTAACGAGTGGGGACGGGAGCGTTGAGTTTGAGTTGAAGCATAATGTGTGCGGGAGGAGGGTTTATGCGGAGGGGACGGCTGATGCGGTTAAGTTTTTGGGGAAGGTTATGAAGGAGAAGGGGGAGGAGGGGGCGAGGGTTTATTCTATGATTGATGTGTTGGAGGAGGGGGCTTTGGAGTGAGGGGGGAGGGAGGAGGAGCAGAAGGAGAGAGCGGGACTAGCGGAAAGGGAAGGGAAGGAGAAGGAAAAAAAAGCAAATTTAGGTTCAACATTTGCAGCAAAACAAAAACAACATTACGAAGCTACCTTCTGGTTCTGCTCCTTCACCAGAGCCTTCAAGAAGAACTCCCCCGCCTTGTAGCTACTCCTCACCAGCGGTCCGCTCGCTACGTACTTGAATCCCATCCCCTCAGCAACTTCCTGCCACTCCTGAAATTTCTCAGGCGTCACGTAAGCCTTCACGGGCATGTGCCGCTTAGAAGGCTGCAAATACTGCCCGAAGGTAACGACGTCGACGTTTGCGGACCTGAGGTCCTTGAGGGTCTGAGTCAAGTCCTCGTCAGTCTCGCCTACTCCAAGCATCAAACTAGTCTTGGTGACTATATTAGAATTGACCTCCTTCACCCTCTCAAGGACCCCAAGAGACTGCCAGTAATTAGCCCTGTGATCCCTCATCCTCCTCTGAAGCCTCTCGACCGTCTCGACGTTATGCGCGTACACGTCTAAACCGCTCGTAGCTACTTTATCAATGAAGTCAACGTTACCCTGAAAATCAGGTGTCAGAGCCTCAACGAGCATCTCTGGACTCTCACGTTTAATAGCTTGGACGACTGCACGGAAGTGGCCGGAACCCTGATCGGGCATGTCGTCCCGATCTACGGATGTTAGGACTACGTAATCTAAACCCCACTCTTTAACCGCTTCTGCTACCTTTTTCGGTTCGTCGGTATCGACGGGAGGAGGACGGCGGGAAGTCTTCACGGAACAGAAGGAACAACCGCGCGTGCATGTGTCGCCCATTATCATTATTGTGGCTGTGGCTGTGCCGTCGTCGCCTCCGCCCCAACATTCACCGATGTTGGGACAACGAGCTTCTTCGCAGACTGTTGCTAGACCTGATTTACGGACTGTGGTGCGGAGTTTGTTGAAGTTCTCGGATTCGGCGGGGCGGACACGGAGCCAGTCGGGCTTCGGGAGGGCGCGGGAGGATTTACGGGCCTTGCGACGGGGGGCCGAGCCGGAGGCGAAGGTCTGGAGGACTTCTACGGAGGAGAGGGTGGAGTCTTCTGTTTTGAGCTTCTCGCGGAGGGACTCGAGGCGGGTGGATTGGGAGGATAGGTGGCGGGAGGGGTTTAACAGGTGGCGGGAGGCGGGGAGGGAGGAACGGGAGAGGAATGAATGGAGCATGCTGTCGGTGAGGTGCCACGTAGGCTTTGTGTTGAAATTTTGCCTCTATAACGACGTTATGTGGTAATTGGAGCTTCCTTGTTGGGCCTAATTCTAGACGGAAGAGGGGTAGAGTTTGATACTCGTTTTAGCGTACGTGTGAATGAGGTAGAGCGGCTTTTGAGCGAAATTCTATTTGTCCAAGCTGGCCAGCTTTTTGCGACCTTCACACGTCACACACGCATGACCCACAGTACCCTGGCTGCCATAATTCTAGTCACCTTCTGTCTCTTGTTAATATCATCATCGATCTTTACGTTGTCTACAGCCTTTGAGAATCCAAACCCATCATCAAGATCTCGCCCAAAGGCCTCTGTAGCAACTGTAACAGCAAGCAGCGCTGTAACAATGTCTGGACACGATGACGTTACCCTTCAGCTAGCAAAGAAAGAGCAGAAGGAGCATCTTGGACCAGAAATGGCCTCATTATTGAATGATATGACTAACAGAGATATCATAGTCGCTGCGAGTCCGCTAGATTCATCTCCACCTGAGACTCCTGGTTATACGACGCTCAAGAGCAAGACTGTTCATTTCATACGTCACGGTCAAGGTAAGGAGTCGAAAGAAGTAGGAATAAGTGACGGCTGAGATTATTTTAACACATAACCCTAACTGCCTTGCGTGCCCTTGCGTCGTGCACAGGCTTCCACAACCTCCTCGCCGACTCCTACCGCTCCGAGGGCAAAACCTGGACTCAGTACACCAACCACCCCTCCAACCCTTACGTAAAACCCGAAATAACCGACGCCCCCCTAACCCACAAAGGCCGCCTCCAAGCCACCTCCCTCCAACCCTTAACCTCGACCCTCTCCGTCGACCTTGTAGTCGTCTCCCCCCAAAATCGCGCCACCCACACCGCCCTCCTAGCCTTCTCTCACCTCCTCCCTTCCCCCCCCTTCTCCTCCCCCCCCTCCGTCCCTTTCGTGGCCCACGAGTCCGTCCGTGAAGAGACAGGCGTACATGTATGTGACAAACGTCGTTCCGTAACCCTCGCACGTTCGGAGTTCCCTTACGTTGATTACTCTCTTATTGAGTCTGACGAGGATCCGATGTTCACGGAGGAAGGGAGGGAGACGAAGGGACAGATCGGGGAGAGGATATATGATTTTATCATGTGGTTGAAGGATAGGGAGGAGGGTAATGTTGCGGTTGCGAGTCATAGCGGGTGGTTGATGACGCTTTTTAATGGGGTTGTGATTTGTGGGGAGGAACTTAAACCGTGGTTTATGACGGGGGAGTTGAGGAGCGTTAAGATTGAGTGGAGGATTAAAAATTAAAAGAAGAGAAGAAGAGAAGTAGAGAAGTACAAAAGCAATACTGTTACTAAAATATATTTTTCAAGCGTATGTCTTGGCCTTTCCGTCTAAAAATGCCATCACCTTGTCGAACTCAGGCTTGAGCTCCTCGTAGACGCCATAGCCCGTCGCGAGAGGAGGGCTCACGTCGTCTTTTATGCGCTGCTCAACGATTTTAAGCTCGTCGAATTTCTTAGGCCGCTCGTCGAAAGGATCGTCCTGAGTAGCTTCTCCGGTGAATCTGTTGACGTAGAAGGTGCAGCCGGCTTGGTGGGTTTTCTCCCAGGTCTCCTCGAGTGTGAAGGTGGCCTTTTTTTCTTTGCTTTTTCTTTCCTTGTTTTTCGTTGCGTTGTCTTTCATCATTTGGGCCTTGCTTTTGGGACTCGTTGCCATCCGACCTGCCATGAGAGCCATGACAGGCGAACGGTTAGTGGGCGACACCTCGGAGTCGGAGTCGCTGTCGTCGGATATGGAGTTTTTGTTGAAGTGGACACCGGAGGAGCGGTGGTTGTGGTATTGGCCGCGCTTCTTTTTGGTCTTCTTTTTCAGGGCCTTTTTCTTTTCCTTAGCGGAGGGGGAGTGGAAGGAGAGGATGTGGTCGAGGTCGTCGTGGCCTTCGAGGTCAGGGGCGCTATTCAGCTTGCGGGCTGAGGTGCGAGCAAGTGTATTGTTACAAGTTTTTTACGCGTTAGAATACTGCCGAATAAAACATACATATTTTGTGATGTGATCTCACTCACCCTGGTCCCTGCTCACAAACAGCGTGTCCGGAGGACAGGAAGACATCTGACCGGGCTCGTCTCCCATGTAAGCTCTGCGCATGCTGTACTCCATGCCTTTAACATAGTCGGACTTCGTGCCGAAGGTGTCGCCGAACATGATGGCGTCGCCTGGTCAGATTGTTGAGAGAAGATAGGATGCGGTTGTGCCAGGGCAGTGGAGAATAGAGGTAAGGGTCGCTCGGGGGACCCTCTAGAATTCCGTTGTAGGGATCCGGCAAGCTGGCAGTCAGGAGCGCTGCTGCTGCCTTTTTTAGCTGAGTGAACGTTCGTCTAGTTTGGACTCGCAAATCCCTGCGAAATCGAAAAAAGTCATGAACCGATTCACCGTATTTCTGGCTCTCGCCGGGCTGGTACTCTGCTATGCTGACTACTACAAGGTGATAAAAGTGGAAATAATGACCTTTTCCGTTTGTCTTTGTTGCTTTTTTCAAGCATTCATGGAAAACGATTCTGAACGGACCCGACTTTTGTTCGCTAAGCATATTTAGAGACAAATAGAACGAGCGACGTCACAAGGTTCCTACTATTTATCGACTAATGAGTCTCAATCGACCAAATAGCCACTCAGTGATAGCGTGAGATGACGTAATATGCAATTTATCTCATCTTCCCTGTGCGGGTCTCCGTGCTGGCATCCGTGAGATAATCTCTCTGTCCTTGGTGCTTTCCTGGGTCCTTCAAAGCGTCGTAGTTCCCCTCAATTGGCCTCTCTTACTCACTCCTCGCCCCCCTTTCTATTCCTTCGTTCAACCCTCAGACCCTTGGCGTGACGAAGAAAAGCACTGATAAAGAAATAAAGAAGGCCTATAGAAAATTATCCCTCCAGTACCACCCCGACAAGAACAAAGAGCCTGGAGCTTCTGAGAAGTTCTCAGAGATCGCGAGGGCGTACGAAGTGCTCAGCGACGAGGAGAAGAGGGACACGTATAACAGGTACGGGGAGGACGGCCTGAAGCAGCAGGAGGCTAGAGGAGGGCAGGGTGGGGGCGGCGGAGGCTTTGGAGATATTTTCGAGCAGGTGAGAGAGAAGAGAGACGGGTGATGATGTGCCATCAGTGCTTAAAAACAAACGAAACTAACGTACCGTCGCTTCGCTCCTACCTACTGCTGCAGTTCGGCTTCCGCGGCTTCGGGAATCAGCAGCGCTCGGACCGGGAACGCAGGACCCCAAACGTTGAGCTTCCCCTCAAGGTGACCCTCAAGCAGCTGTACCTGGGCGAAGTTTTCGAAGTAGACTACGTCCGTGAAGTAATGTGCCTGAACTGGAAGGAGTGCACGAAGAGATCTCAGGACTGCCAGGGCCCGGGAATAAAAATACGCAGCCAGCAGCTCGCCCCGGGCTTCGTCCAGCAGGTTCAGGTCAGGGACGAGAAGTGCATCGGCCGGGGTGAAATGTGGAAATCCAATTGCGTCAAATGCCCTAACGGTAAGACCGTGCCCGAGAAGACTAGCGTAACGGTCGACGTCCAGAAGGGCATGCGAAACGGCGAGCCCATTACCTTCGAAAACATTGCGGACGAGAAGGTCAGCCACACCGCAGGAGACCTCATCTTCATCCTCCAGGAGCGCAAGGACGAGGTCTTCGGGAGGGACGGGGACAACCTTTATATGACGGTGGAAATTCCGCTCGTGGACGCTTTGGTCGGGTTCACGCACAAGTTTAAACATTTGGATGGGCACGAGGTTACGATACCCGTCACGGAGGTTACGGAGTGCGATCACGTTAAGAAGGTGTCGGGAGAGGGAATGCCCCGTAGGAGCGGTAACGGGTTCGGAGACCTCTTCGTGACCTTCGAAGTAGACTTCCCCGACAAACTCACTGACGAGCAGAAGGAGGGGATCGAAAAATTACTTGGTTCTACGCGTTAAGATTTTTCGATCACCTATATAGGTTATATTTCTTAGTTTATTCCAAAAGCATTTTTATTCATTCATAGTAGATCATTCATCATTTGCGATTAGCATTTGACGCCAACTTTGAAAGCCTTCAACTCTCCAGCCTTCAGCACGACCTTGGCGCCTTCAACCATCCCCATCCCCATCCCCATCCCCATTGGTGAGTAGTCCAAGCGAACCTGAGAGAGCCGCATAAAAAAAGATTGCGTTCACGTGTTAGAATTGCTCGCTGTCACTTCACTCTCTTCAAACCCACACCAAACACATGCACTCACCTCCTCAACCTTGCAAACCTTGGTCGGCTTCAGAAGCCACTCCAAGTCAGCCGAAACCTCACCCCCACCCAAAAGCGCATTTCTCAGCCTCAGGTACGTTCCGCCCCCGCCTCCGACCTCGGCGTCCTCCCAGTACTCCATGCTGACGACTTCGACGGGCCAATTCAGTCCGGAAAAGTGGGCTGACGCGACTTCTTTCTGCTTCCCCAGTTTCGCCATTATGTCGTAGTAATTTCCTCCCCCGCTCGTTCCCATCACCACCACCGGTTTGCGGAAGCTATTGGCTCCAACTTGACGAGCTTTTACGAAGCCTCCGCCCTTGTCAGCCCCCTCCTCCATTCCAACCAGCACGCCCAGCAAAACCCCGGTCCTCTTCTCCTCGACCAGTGCCTCCTCCAACCCCTTTTCGTCGTCGCCGCTCAGACTCCGAGCGACCATGACCTCAATGGTATCCTCTTCAACGCCGCAAACTCCGAGACCTTGACCGGCGATCAACGTCAGGCCCAGCCCCTCGCCCATCCACCCCGCCGAGTGGGCTAGAGGCATGTAGTTACTGCTCGTGGGCACGGTCTGATCGTAATCTTTCTTCACGAGAGTTAGGCCGTCGTCGACGTAGAACTTCTTCCCTTTGTTATTGAGCCAGCCGGCGTCTAAGTCTCTGCCGACCCTCTCCGCTCTGTAGTGAACGACGACCTCGGTGTTGACTTGCGGAAGGACACTGAGCTCAGATTCGACGTAGTACATGTTCCTGCCCGTGGTAGCGTCCTCAGACCCCGTGTCGCCTAACCCTAACCCGTTCTTGTAGTGCAGGAGGTTCAGGACGACACCGTCAGCGACGAGGATCGAAGCCTGGAACGCAATCAGGCCATCGCTGATGCTAATGAGGAGGCTCTTCCTTGCCTCTTCTTTATCCTTTCGAACGCTCAGGTTCATCGGCCGACTTTGTTTCACAGGGTTCCTGAGAGAGTGAGTCGCGGCGCTCAATATCACGGCAGGTGCAAAGGTGAGCGTGCAGATTGGGCCGCCGAAGTACGCAAAGAAGAAGCCAGAGACTACTCCAAACTCTCTGATAACGACGAGGCCCGGCACATTTTGGTAGTCTTTCTTTACCGCCGGCATCTCAGCGCCGGGAAACGGAGAACCCCTTTGCTTTGCGGGTTTGGGAACTGGCACCGGCATCTGAGCAGGCTTCAAAAAGGCGTCGAGGCTGCAATGAGCGTGAGCGTGAGGGTTGAAATACTTAGTTAGATGCTGTGACCACCGAGGAGTGCTCCAATACGTTGTCGTCGTTCGCTCACCTCCCGTCGTTGAAGGCCAAAGACGTGGATCTTCCAACTATGACCCCCGTCACAATCGTCACCGCGAGCTTGAACAGGTGCCTCTGTATCTTCTCCCAGGAACATTTCGGACTCGGTGCGTTTGTGTGTGGTGTTGGTTGACTCTTCGCTGGGCTGATCTTTTTAACATTTGTCTGCTGTTGGCCCCTTCTCTTCGCCTTGACTTCGCGCATAACGAGCCTTCCGACGAAGTAAATCCCAGCTCCGATCAGATACCACCCGAACAGCTCAATCCAAATGCGACTGAGCGCAAATCCCGACCATTTCATGACGTAGGCTCCTGCTGAAGTGACGCCGCTCAAGGAATTCAGGTCGGGGAAGCTGACATACTGCCTCGTTTCCATAACCACTCGCTCCTCCTCTCCGCTCCGCTTGCGTCGTGTTGTCACGGCGACCTCGTAAGCACCTTCTCCGACTTTATCGAACTTGACGAGAAAATCAATGTCGTTGACGTCGTCGGCCAAGTCAGGATTGGGGACCAGATTCAGGTTGGCCCCCTCCTCCTTCAGTTGCGCCCCCGTCAAGATTGTGCTTGACAGGCCGTCTAAACCAAATTCGCGAAGGAAGGACGGCGGTTCTTGTTCACTGCCGGCCTCTTTCTTAAACTCGTTCCAAAAGACGACCACCTTCCTCCCAGCCATCGCCGGCAAAGAAACTTCCATGATCATCTTGCAAAACCCGGCCTTCTGCGACGAGAGAAGCAAAGCGACAGTTAGAAATGAATGTGTAGCGTATGCCGTTCCTCGCAGCGTCTCACCTCCTCCTCGCCCACTCCGTCCAAAACCATCCCTAAATTGTCCTTGTCAGGCACGAGCATCGGAAACACCTGGCTCCTGAGCCACTTGGGTTTCTCTACGCTCACCCCCTCACTTTTGTCGTCCCCATACACGGCGAGCCAGGACCCCCTGCTGGTTCCTCTGCCGCACGGCACGATGATGGTGGCAGGTCTCACTGCGGCCCTCTCGAGGGGATTAAAAATGGAGAGCTCGATGGCGCCTGCGGGGTAATAATAATTATTAATGGATGTTGTTGTTGATTTCGCTTCCTTTTCTTCAGTTCACCTTCACCTCACCTTCGCTGCCCAAGATAGATCCGATACCGAGCTGATTGTATCCGTCGGCCAAGCCCGCCCCGCCACCCACAGTCACAATGTGGTTTGTCCCGCCCTCCCCGCCCTCGCCCGAAAACTCAAGCTCAGGTTCGTCCTCGGGCCTTCCCTGCTCAATTACGCCAAGGCTCCTCATGCTGCTCACAATGACCCCCGCTGCAGCCGCCCGGCCATCATATATGAGCCTGAGAAAGTCCTCGGCGACCCGCTTGCTGCACGTGCCAGTGATGGCGTCGTGGTGCATCATTAGCGCCAGGGTCGACCTGGCGTTCTTCAATCGAAAGTAGCGACTTCGGATCTCGCCCCCCCGTGGCCCTTCCCAGCCCCCACTGCCGCTGCGCTCGAGGACGGACCTATCAGTGGTAGTCATCGCAAGCGCGTTGAGCAACTCGGCGCTATATACGACCGACGAAAGGGCTTTGATGCGCTGCTTCAGGTACACTCGCGACGAGTAGTAGCCGCTCCACGAGTGGAAGGCTTGGTCGCTGTAAGAAACGAGTGTGCCCTCGACCTCTGGAAAGCGATCAGCTCCCTTCTCCTTCAACGCCGCGTCGAGGTACTTCGTCGGCGTGCTATACAGGGCATCTATACTGTACTTGTTCTTGAGAACTTTCACGACGGCGTCCATCGCGTCAAAGTACTGCGCGGCAGCCAAAAAGGAATTGTCATCGCCAACAGGATAAAGCAGCTGGGAGGTGGGAAAGGAAGACTTTGCCCGCCGGAGCCAGGCGTAAATCTCAGAGGCTGCGCCATCAATCATTTTTGGCGTTATTTTGTCGGCTCGCTCGAAATATCTAGTCGGAGGCGAGTTGTAGTGATCTCTCAGGAGGACAGAGAGGAGGGTCGACGGGTTTTGCTGCGGTTGTTTCGGTCGACTCAAGGTTGCAACTGCCGACGTGGTCACGGCCGGGTTTGACTTTGCGGCCCAGTTGAACAGAAGGGCCTTGGAATCAACGAACTCCCTTTTCGTTTCGTAGCTGAGCCGGTTGTAGACGGCCGCCCGGAAACCGAGGTCTTTGAACAGCCTCGAGGAGGTCACACTGTGCCCGAAGCTGTCCACCTGCCATGCGATTGACAGAGGATTTTCTTTTTCGCTGGAGGAGAAAATGCTCCTCAAGGCTCCTCTACCAAGGGTCGATGAGCCCAGCACTTCTGCGTAGGTTGGCAGAGACTCGTCGTGGGAAACCCACCCGCTCCCAACCACCTCGAGCTGCTTTGTGTTTGTTATGAGGTAAACGAATGCTGCGACGAGCGATGCGGCGAGTGAGTCGAATAGTTAGAATAAGGATTAATATTCAAAGAATGTACGCACTCTCTCACCTTGCTTGTAGGAAGGAAGCATGCAACTTTCGTCTTCGGAGCCAATGCTCTTGCAAGAGAAATTGCACTTCACGCTTTCAAGGCTGCAAATAAATTTTGAGGCCTGAACCAGTCTATCGAGGGACGACGCGTCCCACACCCTGGAGCCGTGCGTACCCCCTCGCTTTGTCAGGTCCTGCATTCGAGCGACCTCCCTGTCGTACTCGCTGAGGAAAGATCTCACGGCGGATTCAGAGTACTCTCCCCTAGTTCCAATTCTGAAGAGGCTGGCGATGGAGCTTAATTTGTCTGAGCCATCGAAGAGCTCCCATGTCTCCACAATCCTCTCTCTGTCCCTTTTCGTCTCGAAACTATGCATAGCAGAGGCCACGGACTGTAGCGTCGTAGCTGGAAGCTGCTGCCACTGCCACAAGTGTTCAGTGTCGAATTTCCCCCCCTTCGCAGATTGCCGCATTCCCGGCTCCAAGTTCCTGTCGAGAGTTGAGAGCGAAAGACAAGACGAGACGAGTTAGAATGAGTGACCATGCATCGTCAGCTAGCTTCTTTTTCTTTACCTCGCCCTGAACGCCAGGGCTGAATAGACAGCTCCGGTGTAAACCTCGCTCTCGGAAGAGAAGCCTCCAACCTCGGTGGAGATTGGGCTCTCCCCGGCGTCGCTCAGGAATCGGGACACGTAGACCACGGGCTCCATTATGAACGTCCGATCCTCGGAAATCAAGAGCTCCGAGATGACTTGCTTGTATATAGGAACTGCCAAGGAAAGGTAGGCCTCATCGTAGGTTAGCTTCCAGCCAGGGTCGAGGTGAGAGAGTGGGACAAGGTGCAGGGTCGGGCTGTTATGTTATGTTATGTATGTGTATGTGGTTAGAGATTTTTGGTTGTGGGAGCGTGGTGGGAGGGAGGGATGTGGGTTAGTCTCACCTTTTGCTCTGGTGCAGGGCCGCTAGGAAGCAGAGAGCCGCGAATATCACACACGCCTTTGTCAGGAGTGCCAGTCTCCTCCTCTGAGATCTGTTCTCAGCCGAGCTCACGAAATCTGTCCACCGGGAAGCTGCTCTCTGGACACTCTCTTGATAAAGCATGATGGGACGGGGGAACTTTAAATAAAGTTTTCACTCGTCGTCGAGGGGGGCTTGGGGGGGGCGGGCTTGCAACGCAGGGGATTTTCTTTCTAGAGTGTAGACGCTGTTTTTGCCGTGTCCGCCCTCAGAGTTGTCCTGCTCTATCATGAAATCCTTCACAAAGGCCCTGATGGGGTATGCGGAAGATAGGTATGCGGAAGATAATGAAAGATCAGTCCTTATCTCCTTTATCTGGACAGCCACGACCATGTCAAGCAAGCAGCATGGAACGTCGCTGAGCAGAAAGGCCTCATCGGAGTCTGCGGGCAAACGAACGTCCCCGACGTCCGGCAAGAAGAAGGTTAAGAAGGGGAAAAAAACCTTATCTGTTAATACGGCTCCTCCCCCACCTCCTTCGAGCAGGAGGGCATCCTCAGGCGCGACCGCCCTGGCGCAGATGAAAATGAGGAAGAGCAGCCCAGCAGATAAGCTGAGCAAGGCGAAGCCGACCAAACTTGTGAGGGCCAACACCGAGCCAGGGACAAAAAAGGAAAAGAAATCATTGACGGGTGAGTGCTGCAGAGATTAGGAATTTGGATATGGGAGGGAATGACCGCCGTGCGGTGTGTGGGGGGGGGTTTGGGTGAGCGGCCCGTTTGTTCTAACTCGACGCGTGAACTCCCAGGCAAAGAGAGCAGGCTCGAGGCGCTGGCGATCTTAAAGAAGGCTTCCTCATTGGCCAGGCCCAATGTCGGTGCCATTGTGACCATCGACGAGCTCATTAAGCTCGAGGCGACGGTGCGGGCCGCAGCAGAGCTCAACGCCATCGACGAGATTGATCATACGAAGCGCAGGGGAAGTATGAGGTGAGCTTTTACTTTCGTGGGGCGGGGTTGAGAGGGGAGGGGGGGAGGAAATGAGGAAGAAGAAGCTAACTCAGCGAGTTGTTCACAGCCTCGCGGACATGGCCAAGGACAGCGAAAGTGGTTACTTGCTCGACGACGAGCTCTACAATAGCTTGAGGAACTACATGACCGTGCAGGTCGAAAAGCCCAAGGCGAAACTCCAGAGGGTGGTGAAGAAGCTGGGCATGAAGGCTTTCAGCAGCAAACTTCTGGCCGCTGCGAGGGCCTCTGGAGGCGAAGTCGCAGCGCCCGAGGACGACGGCGAGTATGCTATCGAGATCCTCCCCGAATACATAGAAAAGAGCGTCAATAGGTGGAGGTGAGAGCTAGATTTTGGACACCGAGGGAGCGAAGCGCGAGGGAGCGAAGCGCAAGGGAGCGAAGCGACCAAGAACCGCCATGTGATATAACATTATGGTTGATTGTGAGTGAGGGGAAACATCTTTTTTTAACTCCTCTGTGTTTTCTTGCCCATCCCAGCTTCAATGTCTTCGAAGTAGAAAAAGAAACCGAGGTAGGATCCCTAGTTTGGGTCACTGAGTTTCTGCTCCAGAAGAGCGGGCTGAAGAAAAATCTGGGGGTCGACAGCAAGTACCTCCGAAATTGGCTCTTTGCAGTCCAGGAAGGGTACCTAGAGGAGAACAGCTACCACAATCAGCTTCACGGAGCGGATGTTTGCCAAACGTTGTACTGCATGATATATAACTCCTCCTTTTCTGATAAGCTCAGCGATAAGATGAAATATGTTGCTTTGTTGGGTGAGTACTAGGGTTGGGGGGGGAGCGAAGCGACCAAGAACCGAGAACCAAGTTTGGGATTTGTCCGAACTATTTTTTCTAACTCACGACGTGACGTGACGTGACGTGACGTACAGCTGCAAGCGCTCACGATGTAGGTCACGTGGGCGTGAACAACAACTTCTTGGTGAACACCAACGACAAGCTTGCCATCACGTACTGCTACGAGGCGCCCCTCGAGAAGATGCACGCTTCGAAGGGTTTTGAGTTCATGCGCATCGCCGATTCCGATGTTTTCCACATTTTCGACGGCGAGGAGCTCAAGACTGCCCGGCACTGGTTCCTGAACTTCATCCTTGCCACAGACATGGCTGAGCACTTCCACCACATCTCCGACTTGACGGGAAAGATCGAGAGTAGTGTCGGAATCGAGGTGAAGGACGACAACGATCACGCTCTGTTAGGTGAGGCGGCGAGCGAAGCGAGCGAGGAGCAAACAACTCATCTAACCTTATCTTCTTCGCTCGTCGCAGTCATCGGCATGCTCCTCCACGCCTCCGACGTCAGCAACCCGACCAAGAGCTGGTCGTACTACAACACGTGGACAGAGAGAGTCATGGAGGAGTTCTACTGCCAGGGCGACAAGGAGAGGGCAGCCAACCTTCGCGTCTCCGACGGTTTCGACAGGACCAACAAGATCCCCCAGTCCAAGTTCCAAAACGGTTTCATAGCCTTCATTGTCAAGCCCCTTTACGAGGTCCTGAACAGGCTGGATTTTTTGCAGGTGAGACACTAGCGAGAAGGCAGGGCCCAGCGAGAAGGCAGGCCCGCAATCCTAACCCCGTTTTCGCCCTCGTTCTCAGCTCGACCTCGCCCTCTCCTCAATCGAGGACAACCTCAACAACTGGAAGCGTACCAACGAGAGCGAGCGACGTAAGTCCGTCATGCCCATGGGCATGAGCCCTCATCAGAAGACGGGACACAGGAGGATCAGCAAGATCACGCAGGGGAACTTGGCGCAGATGGTGCAGAATGCGGAAGGGGAGAAGAAGGAGAAGGCGGAGGGGGGATTGGGGGCATTGACGGAGGAGAAGGAGGAAGAGGAGGAGGGTGAAGGGGGGGGGGAGGGAGCGGGAGCGGGAGAGGAAAAGCAGTGAGTTTGTTGGGGGAGGGAGGGGATTGATTTTGGGTTAGGGTTTTAGTGCGACACTGCTATTGTTTATATAATTTAAAAAGAATCATTAACAAAACCTGTTGGCAAATGTTAAAATAAAATAAAATTTAAGCTATGTTTTGGTTTTAGGTTTGAGAAAAGGTTCATGTTGGACATTCTCGGCAGAGCTTCATGTTGATGCTACACGACGACGTAGGACACCATGCGCAGTCCGTCAGGGTATTGGGGGCGTGGTTCTCGTGGCAGACGCAGCTGCAGCCGAACGACATGGGGGCGGTCCAGCCTTCGGCGTTTTCGATCATTTTCTCGTCCGTCAGGAACTGTACGTCGACCGCCGCCTTCTCCTTTTCCTTCTCCTTCTCCTTTTCCCTCTCCTTTTCCTTCTCCTTCAGGGCCACGGCCACCCTCACAGCTTCCTCGCGTCTGTACGGCTCAAAGTCCACGACCTTCCCCATCCTCAAGCACTCCTCGACCCACTCTACATCCACAATAGCCACGCTCCTCTTGATCGACTTCCTGATCTTCTGAGTGAGGGAATCGCGGGCGGAGGACGTCGTTATCAGGCAGTGGAGAGGCTTGGGGGAGATCGTCTCCATTATCTTGCTGCCGTGGGAGAGGAGGAGGGAGGAGAGGGATTGGTAGTTGTGCTGGGAGGGGGAGGAAGTCTGTGGAGGGAGGGTAGTCGAAGGGACACCTGAAGGGTTGAGCTGGTCATGGGGAGGGGGAGCAGGGATGAGCTTTCCGTCTTTGTCCCAGTGTTTGCTCTTCTTTCGTTTGTTCTCTTGGAATTGCTTCTCGGTGTCAATGGTGGAGAGGCAAAATGTGTAGTTGTTGAAGATTCTAGAAGCTATTGTGGAGTTGTTGTTGGATGATGTCGCGGAAGACGATCGCTGTGTGTAATGTCGAACGTGAGCGCTCACGTTGTTAGACAAGAATTGATAATGATAAGTAAGGGCCTCCGTCAAATATACAACATACCTTGCGTTTCTTCTTCTTTTTCTTCTTCGCAGCAACATGAGCGTCTTCTACGACACTGTGATTATTGTCAACATGTTCACTCATCGTAATATCGGTGCTGAGTGCTGTTTTGTGCTGTTTTGTGCTGTTTTATGGACCTTTTATGAACCAGCCCTTGATTCGTTCTTTGGGAGTAGTTGTAAGGCCAATATATTATTATTACGGAACAATATTAGACTTATTAATATAGGATCTGTCGACTATGAGGCTTGGTATCACTTTGAGCTGCTTTGGAATATGATTTACGAGCCGATTTAGGTCCACAAATCGAAACCCAAATGACAAAACCCTTGGAAAAAACCTTGCTTGCTAGCAGCCTCCTGCGCCATGTGGATGTATCAGCGCTCCCTAGAAGAATGCCTCTTCGAGCCAATACCCTCAAGCGTAATGATGGGATCAATATTTGCCGGTCTCGACATCGGGCAGGGGTGAGAAGCTGTCTCGGAGCGAAGCCGACGAGCTGAGGAGGCGCGATTTTGGGCAAAGTCCACCACCATTTCTAACACCCGACAACACAACCTTCCATGCGACTCGCCTCGCTCGTCGCAGTGCCCCTGCGAATGCCTCTACGTTCGGTCGTTCAATCGGATTCATCTACACGTATCATATCCTCCAGTGTCCCTTAGAGCAGCTCCACGGAAGGCAGAGTAGCCTGCATAACGCTGTGTCGGGAGCGTCGCTTGGAGCGTTTGGAGTCATGCAGGGGAGGATAGGAGTGCCGTTTGTTCCTCCTCATGTGCTACATGGGAATGGGCCTAGAGGGGCTGTGGCTATTGGCGCAGCGGTGTATGGTGGTTTGGGATTCGCGTTCGCGGCGATGGGTGGGAAGCGGATGTGACATATGAATATATAAGAGGAAAGAAAAGAAAAAATATGAATTAACAGCGTTATTCTTGAAAAAGAGCATGTTTTCCTTTAAAATCGTTGCGAGGCACAGTCAAGTAGTTGTGTTGGTGTTAAAAGTTTACAGTCTCAGCTTTTGCTCCCCCTCCTTTTCAATCTTCTTAACCAGCCCTTGACCTTATTTCAGGCCGAAACCTTGGCCTCCTCAAAGTTGATAATCCTCGAGAACTTTTCTGCGACCAGGCTCGCTCCTCCCACGAGGGCGCCGTCAATGTCCGGCTTGGCCATGAGCTCGTCGACGGTCTCGGGCGTCACCGAGCCTGCGAACGAGCGAAGGACGAGCCGAGGAGCGAAGGACGAGCCAAGGAGCGAATCGACGAGTTAGAGTAAAGAATCGGTGATGATCGCCGAGATCCCGGGGAAAAGAAAAGCAGCCAAGTATCAGCGATGCACGTCGATTATCCATTTCACGTGCGTCCTCAGCTCGTCGCTTCGCTCCTCATATTGCTGTCCTCTCACCTCCATACTGGATGCGGACGGTGTCGGAGACTGCCTGTCCATACATGTCGGCGAGGACGGACCTGCAGGTGGCGTGCACGTCCTGGGCCTCGCTCGCGGGGCAGGTGAGGCCGGTGCCGATCGCCCAGACGGGCTCGTAAGCGATAACTACGTTAGCCATCTGCTCGGGAGTTACGCCGAGGAGGTTCTTCTTCAGCTGGGTCGTGCAGATGGGGCCAACGAGACCCTGCTCGTACTCAGCCTGCGTCTCCCCGATGCAAAGGATGCAGCCGACGTCGTTGTTGAGGAGGTTGAGGACCTGCTTGTTAATGTCCTCGTCGGACTCGCCGAAGAGGGTGCGGCGCTCGGAGTGCCCAGCGAGGGCCCAGTTGCAGCCGACGCTCTTGATCATGCTGACGCTGACCTCGGCGGTGTAGGCGCCCTTCCCCTCGGTGAAGGCCATCTCGGCGCCAACCTTGACGCCGGACGATCCGACGGCGTCGACGGTGGCGTCCAAGAAGGGGTAGGGGGCGAAGAGGGCGACCTCGCAGGGGGTGCTGGAGGAGAAGGCCCCGGCGATCTCCTTGCCGAGAGCGACGGCCTCGTCCTTGGTACCGGGGTTCATCTTCCAGTTGCCGGCGATGAAGGGTTTGCGGGCGGACAGGGAGGTGGAGGTGCGGGGAGCGAAGGCGGTGGGGGAGAAGGCTGACACGGAGGTGGCGAGAGCGAGGGCGGAGAAAGCGACAAATTTCATTGTATTATTGGGGTTTGGGTTTGATTTTGCGACGACTGTTGAAAGTGGGGGGATTGTGGGATTGTGGGTTGGGGGGATCGTGGTGGGAGGCGGAGGGGGTGAGAAAAGAGGTGGAGGACGTGGATGTGAATGTGTGTGGTGCGCTTGTTCATTTGTTTTGGAACTTTTAAACCGTTTATTCGTTGTAGGCGACACTGCAAGTATGAATATATGCGGGGGAGGCACAACGGATTAAATAGGAGACGCTTTCAGGCATATTTGAGGCAGAGGAAGCTCTAACCAGTATGCCAACACCTCGATACCGGGCGGTCGAGCACTTTGGAGTCGTTAAATCTTCAAATACGACACGAAGGCGAATACAAGGGCAATCAGTAGTTGCGTTACAGGAGTGGCAGGTCATATTAAAATGTGACTTATTGAATTCGATCGTAAGGCCTTCAAACTAACCAAAAGAGCAGGATTTGGTGCTATGCATAATTTCACAGATTTCTGCCACTTTGCTCACCTTGGACAGCGCTAGCTAGCTACGTGCACTTTCTGAGGCGCTGCTGTTGACGAGGGCGACGAAAAATTGTCCTTTCTGCGATTACAGGGAATAATTAGACGTCAGCGGCGCAGTTCAATCAATTTGAGGACCTCAAATCGGATTTCTTCTGACGGGACGGGGTGAAAAAGTTGCAAAACAGCAGTATGACGGCCACTACGGGTGTCCTAGCGGCCACATCGTCGCCTCTCTTGATGACCATAGGTGAGCGATCCCGCATAGTTCTAACGAATGGTGGTAGAGGAACAGTGGAGAAGCTGAACGGAGGCTATCGACGAGGATACTCAAGTCTAACACTGCCAACACGCAGGCTTCGTGATCTGGGACAAGGAGTGGAAGGGCAGCGCATTCGCACTGAACATGTTCAAGGGTAGCCTGGCGAGCGTGGGTTTCCTGCTCCTCTCGGTCGCGACGAGGCTGGACTCTCCTTTCTCAAGCACCGTGTGGAATCCCACGGACGTGAACTACTTGGTGCTTAGCGCGGTCATAGGAATCCTCATCGGCGACGCAGCCTGGCTCGAGGCCCTTAGGATCATCGGTGCACGGCGAGTTATCCTTGTCGACACCCTGAAGCCCTTCCTGTCCGCACTGCTGGGGTACTTTCTTCTGGACGAGAGTCTGAACGCTTGGGCCTATGTTGGAATAGTTCTCACCGTGGTGGGCGTGACAATGGTCAGCTTGGAGAAAGACAAGGGCGAGGCGAGCGCGGATGTAAAGGGAGAGACAGAGGCGGAGGTGCCGGCGGACAAGGTTAAGTGGAGGGACGGAGTGAAGTTGGGGTACTTCTGGGCGGCCTTGAATGTGATTTTGGACTGCTACGGCAGTGTGCTAACGAAGCAGTACGGGGCTGCTTTCACCACGTGGGAGATTGGACTAATCAGATTCGGGAGCGCGAGCGGGATCATGATTCTAATGAGCATGAGCTTCATCGCGGGGGGGAAACTCAGCCGAAGAGAGGGAGAGGAGCTGCCTGTTCATGTCTCCATGAGTTTGATGGAGAAGGGGGCGAAAGCTGGCGTGGGAGCTGGAGCAGGAGCAAGTGCGGATGCCGTAGAGGGGGAGACCGGAGACGAGGAGGAGAAGCAGACGGATAGGGAGTGGTTCAAATTTCCTGTAATGACGTTGAAGGCTTACCTTCGCATTGCCTTGGGAGTGCTACTCGTGACCTTCATATGCAGCGCGCTGAGGAATTACGCCTTGTTTGAGATATCACTCGCGATGGCCTTGACGCTGGGCGGAATTGGGCCTATCTACAGCCTACCGATTGTTTGGTATGTGAAGAACGAGATTGTGACCAGGAAGGCTATTTTTTTTACATTTGTCAGTGTGGTGGGCATAGCAGTGCTTTGCTTGCTGGGCATGAATGACAACGAGCATGAAGAATGAAATTATATGAACTATGATGAGAGAAGTCATTAAGTAGACCTCGATAGTGTATCAAATGCTAATACAATTATTTCAAATCTTGAAAACATAACGGTTATTCTTCTTCTTCACTTTCGGTTAGGGTTAGGGTTATGGTTATGGTTATGGTTATGGTTATGGTTATGGTTATGGTTAGGGTTATGGTTATGGTTAT